>QTSX02000265.1:0-101928 GCA_014839935.2 Entomophthora muscae | reverse complement strand
TTTTAATTTTAATTTTAATTTTAATTTTAATTTTAATTTTAATTTTAATTTTAATTTTAATTTTAATTTTAATTTTAATTTTAATTTTAATTTTAATTTTAATTTTAATTTTAATTTTAATTTTAATTTTAATTTTAATTTTAATTTTAATTTTAATTTTAATTTTAATTTTAATTTTAATTTTAATTTTAATTTTAATTTTAATTTTAATTTTAATTTTAATTTTAATTTTAATTTTAATTTTAATTTTAATTTTAATTTTTTAATTTTAATTTTAATTTTAATTTTAATTTTAATTTTAATTTTAATTTTAATTTTAATTTTAATTTTAATTTTAATTTTAATTTTAATTTTAATTTTAATTTTAATTTTAATTTTAATTTTAATTTTAATTTTAATTTTAATTTTAATTTTAATTTTAATTTTTTAATTTTAATTTTAATTTTAATTTTAATTTTAATTTTAATTTTAATTTTAATTTTAATTTTAATTTTAATTTTAATTTTAATTTTAATTTTAATTTTAATTTTAATTTTAATTTTAATTTTAATTTTAATTTTAATTTTAATTTTAATTTTAATTTTAATTTTAATTTTAATTTTAATTTTAATTTTAATTTTTTTAATTTTAATTTTAATTTTAATTTTAATTTTAATTTTAATTTTAATTTTAATTTTAATTTTAATTTTAATTTTAATTTTAATTTTAATTTTAATTTTAATTTTAATTTTAATTTTAATTTTAATTTTAATTTTAATTTTAATTTTAATTTTAATTTTAATTTTAATTTTAATTTTAATTTTAATTTTAATTTTAATTTTAATTTTAATTTTAATTTTAATTTTAATTTTAATTTTAATTTTAATTTTAATTTTAATTTTAATTTTAATTTTAATTTTAATTTTAATTTTAATTTTAATTTTAATTTTAATTTTAATTTTAATTTTAATTTTAATTTTAATTTTAATTTTAATTTTAATTTTAATTTTAATTTTAATTTTTTAATTTTAATTTTAATTTTAATTTTAATTTTAATTTTAATTTTAATTTTAATTTTTTAATTTTAATTTTAATTTTAATTTTAATTTTAATTTTAATTTTAATTTTAATTTTAATTTTAATTTTAATTTTAATTTTAATTTTAATTTTAATTTTAATTTTAATTTTAATTTTAATTTTAATTTTAATTTTAATTTTAATTTTAATTTTAATTTTAATTTTAATTTTAATTTTAATTTTAATTTTAATTTTAATTTTAATTTTAATTTTAATTTTAATTTTAATTTTTTAATTTTAATTTTAATTTTAATTTTAATTTTTTAATTTTAATTTTAATTTTAATTTTAATTTTAATTTTAATTTTAATTTTAATTTTAATTTTAATTTTAATTTTAATTTTAATTTTAATTTTTTAATTTTAATTTTAATTTTAATTTTAATTTTAATTTTAATTTTAATTTTTTAATTTTAATTTTAATTTTAATTTTAATTTTAATTTTAATTTTAATTTTAATTTTAATTTTAATTTTAATTTTAATTTTAATTTTAATTTTAATTTTAATTTTTTAATTTTAATTTTAATTTTAATTTTAATTTTAATTTTAATTTTAATTTTTTAATTTTAATTTTAATTTTAATTTTAATTTTAATTTTAATTTTAATTTTAATTTTAATTTTAATTTTAATTTTAATTTTAATTTTAATTTTAATTTTAATTTTAATTTTAATTTTAATTTTAATTTTAATTTTAATTTTAATTTTAATTTTAATTTTAATTTTAATTTTAATTTTAATTTTAATTTTAATTTTAATTTTAATTTTAATTTTAATTTTAATTTTTTAATTTTAATTTTAATTTTAATTTTAATTTTAATTTTAATTTTAATTTTAATTTTAATTTTAATTTTAATTTTAATTTTAATTTTAATTTTAATTTTAATTTTAATTTTAATTTTAATTTTAATTTTAATTTTAATTTTAATTTTAATTTTAATTTTAATTTTAATTTTAATTTTAATTTTAATTTTAATTTTAATTTTAATTTTAATTTTAATTTTAATTTTAATTTTAATTTTAATTTTAATTTTAATTTTAATTTTTTAATTTTAATTTTAATTTTAATTTTAATTTTAATTTTAATTTTAATTTTTTAATTTTAATTTTAATTTTAATTTTAATTTTAATTTTTTAATTTTAATTTTAATTTTAATTTTAATTTTAATTTTAATTTTAATTTTAATTTTAATTTTAATTTTAATTTTAATTTTAATTTTAATTTTAATTTTAATTTTAATTTTAATTTTAATTTTAATTTTAATTTTAATTTTAATTTTAATTTTAATTTTAATTTTTAATTTTAATTTTAATTTTAATTTTAATTTTAATTTTTTAATTTTAATTTTAATTTTAATTTTAATTTTAATTTTTAATTTTAATTTTAATTTTAATTTTAATTTTAATTTTAATTTTAATTTTAATTTTAATTTTAATTTTAATTTTAATTTTAACCCTAACCCTAACCCTAACCTTAACCCTAACCCTAACCTTAACCCTAACCCTAACCCTAACCCTAACCCTAACCCTAACTTGGTTTCTGACACTATAGTATATATATACCCACACAAAGTGATGGCTGTAAACACATTATCACTCTTAGTCAAGGGCCAAGATGCTTATATATTTTTCTGACTCTCTATTCTGAGTGTGTTGCTTCTGAGAGAGCCTGATCAAATGACTCATGTTTGCAAATATTTTCTTGGTATTATCAAAAACCTCAAGCTTTAAATCAGTGCACTTCAGACACAGAAAGTTGTCAAGCCTGTGTATGTATTTTGTGAAATACAGACTGAAATCCTACCAACCTGCTCTGTAAAAACACAGACTGATGCACCTGCCCAAGAACTGTCATTCTTGAATAGTCCAAGCACCTTCTGATATTGATTTATTTTCAATGTCATCTCTCTACTGCTAGTCTAATACCTAGCCAGCCCTCCGCACCAAGCATGTCATATGTTTCTGCTCTATAACAGTCCTCAACCACTACACTATTGAAAGATCAACCATGCCTTCATAATGCACTTTCTAGCCTGTTGGACAAGCCCAACCAAGATCAGTCTCTGCTGTCAAGCCTTTATATGTCTCTGGTATTGCCCGTGCACCTATCTCTTGTGTCAAAAAAAACCTTCATGCTTTTGGGTCATAATGTGCACTCTTGTGTCCTGCTTAATGTCTCCTTCTTGAGGAATTCAACTTGTGAGCTACTCTTAGCTCCATCTGCTTATACTAACTACCAAGAAAAACTTGTTAGTCTTGTTCTTATCTTACTTTGAGTCTGCTCAGGTTTTGATCCTGCTAAGTCTTCTAACGCTCGAAGATCAGTCGCTATATGTGTTTATCTTACGGACTAGTTTGAAGTGTGTGTTTCCAAGATTATTTACATAAATGGCACACTTCTTATTGTTTGCAAGTATCTCTTGAGTCTTTTTCACAAAAATAAAATGAGCTGTCTTATTTTTTCTTAAAACAAATATTTTGGCTTATACTGCACTCATTGAGCTTAATCACACCCACTTTATTTTTTTCTCATTAAAAACAAATTAAATTCTAACCCTAACACTAAATTTTCCTGAAATAAATTTTTTTATATAAATTATCACTTTATAAACATCAGAAATCCTAAATGCAAGCAATGTGAGCTATGTATCAAAAGTATCTTAGGTTACTACTTGTCTTATTGGGCTGGTGGTTGAGAAGATAAAATCTAGGGTTTGAATTTCATTCTAGTGTTGCAACCAAGTTTCCAGACTCTCCTGCTAATGTATCTTACAATACACAGAGTACGCTTGATGAGTTGCCCCTTGAAATATCTAACAACATGGATTAATCTGATGGCAATATTGAAAGGTGGGTACTTCATCCTAATTAGGAGCGTTACAAATTTGACTTGCTGATCTTCACACAAGTTATTCCTCTGTCACGGCTCATATCAGAGTCCGGCTGGACTCCCACAGGGGAGGCAGGCCAGGCCTGGAAGGCCATGTACACAATAGGTGTTATGTGAACCAGGTAGTTTAGAAGCAGTTGCTAGGGGGTGCTAACTCCCAGTATGGGGCACAACTTGGTCAGCCAGCCCCAATACTGTGATATAGACAACCCCCAGCTTGCTAAAGTCCTGGGTGGGAGGCGCATCAGAGAGAGGAGGAGCAGTTGGAATATTCTTCATTGCTGGTGGCAGATCAAGATGATGGGGATGGAAATACTCCAGGTCAAGAGCGCGGGGCGGTTTGGTAAGAACAACAGGAGTATGGCTGGGAGAATATGGGTATGCAAGTTTGTATTGAGTAGTGAATTCACAAATAAATGCAAAGAGAATAATTAAATTTGAGCAAAAATAGACAATTCTTGCAATAAGATAATAATTTCTAGGCATAAACTCACTTTATTAAGATGTCAACAGTGAGGAGGGCTTCTCTCTCTCACTACTTATACTTACTAAAGATTATGTGGCCTTTCGTGCCACCAGAGAACTGATGGCATAATTTGGAGTTGGATTTACAATTTTAACCAGAATTTGCATGCTTGGGCAAGAGAATGAGATCTTATTGGCTGCTTATAACATGAAACTTTTGAAATTTGCAGCATACCAAGTTACTACAGTTATTTTTATCTCCCACAATGAATCAATTGTCCAATTGTGCAATTGAACAATTGCGCTCCCAATGTACCATTTCCCAATAGATATGTGACCCAAATTTGATAACAGGCTCAAAGCCAGGGATTTGAGTTTGTGTGCCTCTCAAATCCTGGCCGTTTGCTAGTCAAAAGGGGCTATTTTGCCCTGGGAGGTGCTTTGTGTAGGTTTTCACGCTGCATGTTTAATCAACTCTAAGGAGGCTAGCTGACTGTCCAGGGCAATCTGGGCTCTGACATCCTTGGCTTTGAATCTTACATGAAACTTCTCACTATGCCACCCCCTTGTGGCCTTGTGGCTTTCCCCATATGGTATATTAATCACAATACTCTACAATAAACAATACCTTATTCTTATTATTCTGTCCTTTCTATTAGACTGTTGTCTTTCCCAATTCCAAATACTGAATCTTCATTGGTTCAGTTGCAACACTAGTATTTGATTTATACATAATAGCAAAATGTATCTGTGATATAAATTTTTTTCTGATGTCTATGTCTTTTTAAAGTTTTTTTACAAATGTATTACTGAACAATGTATTGTGCAATGAGCAAGTTACAAAGAGCTTTTCATGTGTTTTTAGGAGGAATAGCCTAGTAATTTATCATAGTACTGAAGGGTCTTGTAATGAACTTGTTTGTTGTAAATATATTAAACATCATATTTTAAAAACTAATTAATTGGATAAGTGGTGGCTAGCTTTGATCTTCTGATAAAAAAGAAATTTTTATTGATTTTTTAACACTAACACCAATAAAAGACATTGTGAATTTTTATCTAATATTTAACTCTAGTTTTAATGACACTTCATTTAATAATTTGATAATTTTTATGAGCTACTAGGTCAGTGATCTAACTTTCTGCAGTGAATGTATAAGAATATGTTTTGCAAGTTTAGATGAATTTTGTTTTGAACCTTTGGGAGTTTGCCTAGAGTTCTTTTCTTGTCAGTAAAGCCTTGTAATTTAGACAGCATGTTTTAGATTCTTGAGGCAGATTTTTGAGTGTTGTATATTGTCTTAATTGTGATTTATCAAACATGTTGACACCTTTAATTTCAATTTAAGGATCTCAGAATAAGTCAATACTATAGTTAGCCTTAAAAAAGACATGTTGGCAGAAATCTATTATTTGAAAGTTTTTTACAATAAAATAAAGAGAAACATTCAGGTAAATTTAACCAAAGTAATTACAACATAATTTTCTGTTGTTAACATCTAGAAAAGATGACCTAGCAAGTGAAATCACTCTAAAAAATGTAAAATAATTTGATAGGTAGTAAAAACAGGCATTTTTCAGGACCAATCATTATGCCTAATTGTGTACTATAGAAGAAACCAGATAGGTTTAATACATGGAAAATGACAGCAATAAAATCTAAAACAATATTAAATAAAGTCTTCTGATTTATTAGTGGAAGTAGGTTCAGGTGATTTGAAGTAGACATTTGTCCAATAAAATTCAAAATAATAAACAAAAAACTTGCACAAAAAATAAGATAAGCTTCATGTTGTTAAAATTGAGCTAATTATTTATTAATCAGTTAAAATTAAGGGTATAAAATTTATTTTGAATTGATAATAAATAAAATAGTTTGAACAATTTTCTCTCAGGAGAATTTTCAGCTTAAATGCTGAGGAGAGTTTGAAAGAAGAGTGTAAGATTTACCCTAAATTTCTGCTTAGTGTAATGATAAAGTAGGGCTGTACATGCTTGCAGTAGGCTATTGTAAAATTATTTTCCCCTTTAGCCTTAAATAGAACAATCTTCCCTTGGCGCACAATGAAAACAGCTCAGAATTCAGTCAGACCTCTTAATTTCCTTGAAGATTTAGCTCACACAATTGACAAAAGATTTGTATTGTCGTATTTTTCTCAGGTGGTAAACACAGATGCTCAGATTTTTGTTCTCACCTGGGAAAAATCCTTGATTAATTTAGATTACTTGTTGGCTTGGTTTTGTTCTAATTCAAAATTATATGAAGGTTAAACAATCAGAACTTGCTTTTGTCAATTTAACAAATTTCATTCAAACTGAAATTAATGGCATCCTATAGTATTTTTTAGGCACCAGCCAATCAGATATTAGGTCAGAAATTAATGAGAAACTATTCAACTCTTTTAAAATACCCTTGCAAAAATTTTACCCTAGACAATCAGATTTACTACTTGGGTCAGATAATTTTTCAAATTTGGATGTGGTCTCTTGAAACAAGACAGAAGACTTTTGGCCCTTTGCTTGCTTATTCTTATCAAATAAAAGTTTGGCTTTTGCAAATAAATTTTTTAAAATTTAGGGTTTTTTTCTGTTGGCTTTTTTTCTATAGTTGTTAGTAGTAGTTTTGACTATTTCTTACCTTATATGCTGCTACCTGGCTTCTGGCTTCTTTTTAAAACTTCTATAGTTAATGTTAGTATCAATATTAAGGTTTACTGCTTTTTTTCAAAACTTAAGTTTAAACTTTAAATTTAGTATTAGAAACACTATAAATTTTTAGTTTAATTTTCAAATTATTAAGCTTTTGCTCCACCTTTGCTTTGAGCTATAGTTTACGCTCTGTAAAGCTCTTCTCTTATATTCTGTCTATTAGAAGCCGGGTTCAAAGCCTGCTTTGCCTCAATTTTTTTAAAAAAAATACCCCTGGTTTTCCTGGTCACTAATTGTGCTTCCATGTACCTCCCTAAAAAAATTCTGTTTTTCTGATATCCTCAGAAATGTTAGTTTTCTTTTTAAATTTGTGGTCTTTACTTTGGCTCTTGTGCTAATTATAACCTGGTCCAGCTTTTTCCTAGCTCTCTGGGGCTGTTTGTTTTTTTGGCTTCTTATGTGAGAAAAAACACCACTTATTTTCTGCACTTGATTGAGAACCTTTCCAGCCGTGCCTAAGACCTGATTGCTACATGTAAAAACCTGATCACAAGTCTCATCTGTGATGATCTTGTGTTTTTGTTCCCCAATTCTGATCATGCAGCTCTCTCAGAAGCAGACACATATGATAGTTCTCTTCCCTTGAAGGTTGATTTTTTTGCTCCCAAGGCAGAGTTACCCTCTCAGAATTCTGTCCCCAGGTACATTTCTTGGCTACTTGGTAAAATGATTTTGCTGTGTTTGAACTCTTACTTTTCCTGGTTGTCTACCACGTCCTCTCTCTGAGCACCTGTACAAGTGGTTATTTCAGTTCTGCACTAGATGGTATCCTGGTGGGTCTTTTTCCCATAATGAGAGCCAAACTTAGTCAGTTTAGCTCCCCTTTCTTACAGTTAAGCCTGTAAAATTAGAGTTTTGAGTATTTAGCAGGGTGCAGTTATCTTGATAACTATGGTCTGATAAGGCTTGATTACTAGAATGTAATTTATTTCAAGGCTTGATCAGGCTGTTAAATCTGATTAGTTTAATTTGTTTCTGAGCAGATGATTAATTTTTGTTTTGTTTTTATTTTTTGATTGATTGTTTTTGATAAAGCATAAGTGTTTTGGAGCTCAGAGTAATTAATAATTAATTATCTTTATTAGTGTTGTTGTGAAGTGTATATATTGTCAAAATTTGAATTTAAAGTAAATTCTATCTTATAACCAGGGTTTTTGAATTCAACTTTAGAAATAGATTGTATAGTACTTGCATTAATTTTTACATTTAAAAATTGTTTTCTTTTCTGATTTATTAATTAATAAATAACTATTATTTTGCAACAATAATTCAGCATTTTTAAATGCTGTTTCATTGTATAAATATTTTTGGTATCTATTGGGATTTATGTTTAATCATTCTTGTCTTTTGTTGTTTAAATCCTTGTTATAAAAAGAAAGAAGTTTCTTACACTAGCTTTTTCTGAGGCTCTGTTCATTCTCTTAGCCTGATGGTAGTAATCTAATAACTTTTGATAATTGGTCAGGTTCTTTTAAGATTTTCAACTGTTGAATTATATCACATGTTCTACACATTTGATCAGATAGTGTTGCTTATTTCAAATTAGTTTGTCTTTTATAGTGCTCTTGTACTTTTATTCAATGTAGTAGTTTATCATTAGAAGAAAAATTGTTTTAGGCCTGGTTTAGATTTTCTTGAGTGCTCTGGTATTGGCTTAAAAGGATAACATAAACAGCATCATGAGTTGTTGATTCTGACAGTTGGCAAATCTGATAAATAAGATGGCTGATTTCTGGATGACTTTCAGATGATCTATTTTCTTGAGGCCTTATTTACAACTTGACCACTTGATGTGTAAATTACAGACATCAAAGAATACCAGGTTTACAGGTGAATATTCTTCAAGTCCCCTGTGGTGCCTATTGATAAACTGTTTATAAGACTGGATAAATTTATTAAGGGGTCTCTTAAGTTTGGTGTAGATCTGGGTAAGATCATTCAGATGTTTGTTTATGTGAGAAATGTTTGTTGTTTCTTTCTGAGAGAGAATTTTTTGGAATTGTAACCATAGTTTGCCTTAAAAGAAGACATTATAATAAACACATAATGACTATAATTATATACTAGCTGAGCCACATGTAAAAATTTGGACCAGTTATTCTGTTGCATGTTTACATAATTTTATAAATATGCCAATAATATCTGGTTGACTTGTTTAGTCTGCTCATTAGTCTGAAAATTTGAAAAAGTTGAAAATTCTAGTCATGCTTCAATTTTTTATTAGGACTGACTAAAATTTAAATATGAACTAAGTTTATAATTCAATATTATGTCTTGGAGAATTTTATGATAAGAAAAAATGTTCTTGAAAAGCATCTGGACAGTTTCTTTAATGATACATGTTGAGAAAAAACCAAAGATGACATACTTAGTCAGGCAGCTCACTACTATTAGAATAAATGTGTTACCTTGGCTCTTAGGTGGCTTAACAATGAAGTTCATTGAGATAGATATTCATAAACAAGATAAATAGGTGGAAATTGTAATAGTCTTTGAGGTTTTGTATGAGAGGCTTTGTTTTGTTCACATTCTAGGTGTTTGATTATGTAGCCTCACATTGTTTTCTTTATTGAAGTCCACTAGTACCAAGAAAAACTTTCCTGGGTGTCTTGATGGTTTTTTCATGTCTAAATAAGGTGGTGTCATAAAAGGCTTGGATGATTTGGTTCCTAAGTGAACCTTGAAAACGTAGAGAGAGTTGTCATGGTATTATATGTTGTCCTTAAATGTTAGGTCTGTTGTCTTGATTAGAAGTAATAAGTAGCGCCTTTGGAGAAGCTTTGAATATGGAATTAAGAAGAGAAGAAGTATATTTTATTGGATAAAACTTTAGACTTATATAGCTTTAGCTGTGGCATAGATTTTAGTTAGATTAAATCTAGGGGTTGATCATGTGCAGGATGGGTTTGAGTTGCTGGATACCTGGACAGTCATGTGATATTGGTTTGTTGCCATTTCTGGCATGCCAAACTGTATATTAGAAAGGCATCAAATCAAGCAATGACTGGATGTTAAGTGGGCTGGTGGTAGCCAGAATACTTGTACATCCAGATTCTTGATACATCTCTCCCTTAAGGGGTTACTCTGGTACATCAGGAGGGGGCTTTGTCTTAACAGCTGCTGCCTGATGTTTCTGAAGTTGTTTGCTAGTTGGTACCAACCAGGTCAAGTGTTCTTCTTTGCTAAGGTGGAGGCAGGATCTGTGGTACTTCTTGGTGATGAGCTCTTTGGCGCCCTAGAACTTAACCAAATAGGTGTTCCTGTCTGGTCGGTATTTGATTATTCTTCCTGGTCCCCTGTGTACTGAGTCTAGCTTCTTTCTGTTCCCATCCAGGACTCAGACAGGAGAGTTGATGGGAAGTGTTTTCTCTGTAGAAATTACCTTTTGTTTTTTGAGCCTTTTTGTTTCTGCTATTTTAGCTTTGAGGCGTATGTGTTGTAGCGTTAGTGCTTGTTCCACTGTGAGAGGTTTTCCCGGAAGGATCTTTATGTATGGTTGGTTGTTGCGGGTAACTATCTCTGGTTTGTACCTGTATGTTAGTTTAAACGGTGAGTAGCCTGTCCCTTGATTGGTGCAGACCCAGAATACTAATAATGCATGTTTCACGTATATTGGCCATATGTCTTTGGCTTTGCCATCCATTATTTTCTCAAGGGTTCTGATAAGGCTGCTGTTTAGGCGTTCAACTCTGCTGTTGGCCTGTGTCCTGTAGGGCAAGGTTGTGGAATGTTTGATGTTCTTTGCTTTTAGGTTGTTGTTTATTACGTGGCCTGATAACTCTGTTGCTTCATCAGTTATGATTTAGTCTGGAGTACCTTAGTCAGCTATGATTGCCTTGTTGATGAATTGGTTTATTGTTTCTGCTTTGTGAACCTTTGTTGCCCAGAAGATAGGCCAGCATGTGACAAAGTCAATGGCTACAATTAGGAAACATTGTTTTGTCTTAGTTTCCGTGAAGAGTCCCACTATATCCAGTCCCCAAACCTTGAATGGTTTGAGGTCAGGTACTGGGTTAACTGTTGGCTGAGGAGCTTTGGTGCTGGTGCATTTTTCACACACTGTGCACTTTTTCAGAACATCAATTATGTCTTGGTTCATATTAGGCCACCATACTATCTCTTTTAATGTGAGGTATAGATTGTTAGTCTTTGTGTGTCCTAGTAGACAGTGATGTCTTAGGATGGTGTCAACTCTTTGTGTAAGTGGTGTCATGGCCCATACCAGAGTCTGGCTGGACTCCCACAGGGGAGGCAGGCCAGGCCTGGAAGGCCATGTACACAATAGGCACTATACAAATCAGGTAGTTTAGAGCAGTGGCTAGGGGGCGCCAACTCCCAGTATGGGGCACAACTTGGTCGGCCAGCCCTAATAGTGTGATATAGACAAACCCCAGCTTGCTAAAGTCCTGGGTAGGAGGCGCGTTGGGGAGAGAAGGAGCAGTAGGAATCTCCTTCATTGCTGGTGGCAGATCCAGATTATGGGGATGAAAATACTCCAGGTCAAGGGTGCAGGGTGGTTTGGCAAGGGCAACAGGAGTATAGCCGGGAGGATATGGATTTGCAAGTTTATATTGAGTAGTGGATTCACAAATGGATGCAAAGAGAATAATTAAATTTGAGCAAAAATAGAAAATTACTGCAAAAAGATAATAATCTCTAGGCATAAACTCCCTTTATTAAGATTTCAACAGTGAGGAGGGCTTCTCCCCCTCACTACTTATACTTACTAAAGATTATGTGGCCTTTTGTGCCACCAGAGAACTGATGGCATTATTTTGAGTTGGATTTACAATTTTAACCGGAATTTGCATGCTTGGGCAATAGGGTGAGATCTCATTGGCTGCTATAACATGAACCTTTTGAAATTTGCAGCATGATGAGATGCCATAGTTATTTATAGTTCCCGCAATGAATCAATTGTCCAATCACACAATCAATTGGCCGCGCTCCTGATGTGCCATTTTCCAATAGGTGAGTGGCCCAAATTTGATAACAAGCTCAAAGCCAGGGATTCAAGGCTTGTGTGCCTCTCAAATCCTGGGCCATTTGTTAGTCAAAGGGGTTTTTTTGCCCTGGGAGCTGCTTTGTGTGGGTTTTCATGCTGCATGTTTAATCAACTCTAAGGAGGCCAGCTGACTGTCCAGGGCAATCTGGGCCCTGACAAGTGGGATGTAGGGATCATGTTTGTCTTTAATGATTTGGTATACAGTGCCATTTGATACATGGAAATATTTTTCATTCCTTACTAGTGTATCATGGGTTAGTTGGTGTGTGGAGGGATCTTTCCCTTTGGTCTTGTACTCAGTGCTATATAGGTTTGGCCAGTCAGGGTCCAGGTGGTCAGGATGTTCCTCTTTTGGCTGACATAGCCTAGAGAGAGCATCAGTTGTGACCAGCTCTGCCCCCTTTTGTACTGGATGTCCAGGTTAAGCTGTTCCAGCAAGGACATCCATTTGGCTTGCCGCTGTGCGAGTGTGTTCTGAGTTTTGAAATAGATTAAGAATTTATGATCAGTTAGTACTCAGACGTTTAAATGTTCTTCTAGATAACATCTTCATTTTTTTCATGTGTGGTATATTGCTAGCATTTTTTGCCATGTATTGGGTACCTTTTCTCAGTGTTTGTTAGTTTTCTGCTTTTGTAACATACTGGCAGAAAATCTTGCTGCCCTGGCTGGAGGATGCGTAGGACTGCACCAATGGCAGTGTCACTAGCATCCAACTCAAGCTTGTAGCACCTGTTGTTATTAGGGTATTGCAGGATTGGTGCTTCAATCAAAGCTTGTTTCAATAGTTGAAAATTCTTGTCGCATTCTGGTGTCCAGATGAATTTCTTTTTGGCATTACCTTTGGTTAGGTCATTGATTGGTGCGGTGAACTTTTCACAGTCTTTGATATATTTCTTTAGATAACCTACAATTCCAAGAAAGCATCTTACTTGTTTAACAAAGGCAGGGTGTGGCATGTTATTTATGGCTTTTATTTTATCTGGGTCTGCTTTGATGCCATTGTTGGAGACAATGTAGCCCAAGAACAAGAGTTCCTTTTCCATAAATTGGCACTTACTAGGCTTGGCGTAAATTTTGTGCTTTGTGAGTTGATTGAGTGTCTTGCAGACATGCATAAGATGTTCCTCTTTTGTTTTTTTTAGAATATAATGATGTTGTCAAGGTAGCATAATGTATTTGAGAGTCCATTTAGCGCCTGGTTCACCATGGTGACAAACATTGCGGGAGTGTTGGTCATCTCAAAGTTCATTTACTTTACATTCAAACAATCCAAATTGTGTATAAAACACGGTCTTTGGTATGTCTTTCTCTTTCATTTTGACTTGATTATAACCAGATGTGAGGTTAATCTTTGAGAAAGATTTTGCTCCACAGAGCCTTACAAATAGGTCTTCTATAAGTGGAAGAGGGTATTTATTTTTTACTGTACTTGCATTTAGTGCTCTGTAGTCAGTAACTAGGCAAAGAGATCTTTTCTTTTTCTTTACAAAAAATACCGCTGACCCCACAGGGATTCAGACGGGTGGATGAATCCTTTGGCTAGATTGTCCTCAATATGGGTCTTGAGTGTTTGGGTCTCCATGGGGGAGAGTCTGTAGAGGGGTGCTGGTTTAGGCATGGCTTTGCATAGATCAATGTCATGCTTGACCTCCCGCTCAGGGGGTAACTCTGTGAGTTCTTCCTTAAACACATGAGTGTATTTGCTTAGGAGTGCTGCAAGTTTTAGGCATTGAATTTTTTGTGTTTGTATGTTATTGAATTTGGTGTATCCCATTATGTGGAGGGTACTGTCTTTGGTTAGACGTTCTGAGTTGGCCTGATTTATGACTTGGACAAATACTGTGTCTCTTATGATGAATTGTTAGGTTCTTTGAGGATGTTGAAATTGACTCCATTGTGTTTGATGGTCATGGTTTTTGTTTTCCAACATACGCTGGGGTTTACTTGGGTGAACCAGTCCATGCCTGCTACAATGTTGTAGTTTATGTTGTTCATGACAAGTCCTTTGATAGACGTTTGAATGCCTTGGAGGTCAAATCTGAAGGGAGTTATTTTGCCTTCAAGTAGAATCTTTGATTTGTCTGCCATTCTGGTGTATTTGAAGTTGGATTTGACAACTGGTATTTTGTATTTAGTTACAAATGGTTTGCTAACCATGGTGTGTTGTGCACCAGAGTCAAATAAAATTTTATGTGTATGTGATTTATAAGTTCATGGGTAGACAAGAAGTTGTGAGCAATCTTTAATTTTTATGTTCATATAGATAGAAGATTGTGGGACACATGGAATGTGCACAGCAAAGATTGTGCTTGGTTCAATTTATTGTTGGTTTGGGGGGACAGGGGCACTTAAGGCTGTCACCCCTCCTCTTTTTCCTGTTCCTCTGTTTCAAGACCTTTTAGGTCAGAGAATGTGGGGTCAGATTCATAGTGGGTTTCTACTTCAGCATTGTTAACTTTGGCGGTGTCCTCTTTCTTGGGATGGGAGCAGTTTGCGCTTTGGATACAATTGCCATTGTTACAATTGGAGTTGTTGTTGCTATGGTTGATGTTCTGGCATTTATTGCCATTGGAGTTTTCTCTGACATTGTCTTTTGAGGAGCGATTGCTGTTGTGTGCAGCATATTCCATGCTTGTGCGTTTTTCTGCGCGCTTGGCTTCTGCAATGAGCGCAGGCATGGAGGTGTTGGCCTCTGGATGGATAAGGGCAGCAACCAAGGGTTTCATTCTGTTGATAAATGAGGCTCTTATGTGCATATTTTCAGCTTGTGCTGGGTTCTGGATCTTGTGGTGTATCTCCTTAAATTCATTGCTGTAAGCTGTGATAGTGGTCTTCTGAGAAAGATCACTGAGCTGTATTGCAATGTCTTGGAGAGATTCAGTGACAAGGAAATTATAGGTGATGTTAGCTTTGAACTCTTTCCAGTTGTCAAGCTGGTTGTCAGTTTGTGAGCCAACCCAAGAGGCAAACCAGTTAGCTGCAGCTTTTTACAGGCGCTTGTTGGCTTCCTGGGCCCATTTTTCTTGGGGGATGCGGCTGGCGCAGAGCTTGGCAGCTGAGTGGTCTAGCCAGTTGATGATGTTTTCTTTGTTTTACCAAAGAACTTGTCAATACCAATGTACTTGGTGTTGGTAACTTTGCCTGTGATAGGTGATTGTGTGTTTGTTTGTGGTTGGAGAGATCAACTGTATTGAATTATCTTGGCACATGTTTTGGACATGATCAGTCCTTCAAATACGGTGCATCCACTAGGTATATCTTTGTCAATGTCGTGGGCGTGGAAGTACGTTTTCCAGATGTCCTGGGATGTGGCCTGTTTGAGTACGTGAGTGAAGGTGGGCGGGTTTTGGTCAGT
This sequence comes from Entomophthora muscae, assembly GCA_014839935.2. NCBI lineage: Eukaryota > Fungi > Entomophthoromycota > Entomophthoromycetes > Entomophthorales > Entomophthoraceae > Entomophthora > Entomophthora muscae. Next base: position 86,448 of record QTSX02000265.1, on the reverse strand, counting down.
CATTTTCTCTTTCATCAGTATGGTCAAAAAACCATAGCTGCTACCAGTGATAAGGAGTGCCTTTGGAAAAGCTTTAAATATGGAATTAAGAAAGAATAGAAATGTATTTTATTGGGTAATACTTTAGACTTATATAGCTTATTCTGTGACAGAGATTTAGTTAGATTGAACCTAGGGGTTGGTCATGTGCAGAATGGGCTCAAGTTGCTGGATACCTGGACAGTCATGTGATATTGGTTTGTTGCCATTTCCGGCATGTCAAGCTGTATATTGAAAAGGCACCAAATTGGGTGGTGACTGGATGTTAAGTGGACTGGCAGTAGCCAAAATACCTGTACATCCAGATTCTTGACAAAAGGTTCATCAGTTGTTCTTTTTGAATCTCTTTGTCTATGTCTAAATACAGTGAAACAGTAGTGATGAAGTTTAGGCAAGCAGAAAGATTAAAGAATTTGACAGATGTTGTGAGCTTAAAAGGAGCTATTGTGATCATCTAGGCCCTCCCAGCGGCTAATGACATTAAGAACTACATTTTTTTCTGAAGTATATTTATCTTGAAGCTGTAAATTTTTAAGTCAATAGTCTATTGGCCAAATGAGACAAATTTTGAGCTCTTTTGTGAATTATGAAAGGTTTTTATAATCTGTGTGTATGTGTACAGTGTATTTGCTCTCTTTTAGATATTTTTTCCAGTAGTCTAAGGCATGTATTATTTCATACAACTCTTTTTTGTACACATAGTAGTTACGCTCTCTGTTCAGAAGCTTGTAAAAGTGGAACACAACATGTTGAAGTTCTCTATCCTCTCCAAGATAGAGCAGCACTTTCTTAAGGCAGAATCTAAGGCATCTGTATTAAAAAATAGTTTTTCAGGCCCAGGCGCAAGATAATGACAATCACAGAAAAAGCCAGCTTCAGGGCGTCAAAGGCTTCTGGTCCTTGTGATTTCAGATAAAGGTACTTTATCAGAGATGAGTTGGGTAAGAAACATGGTAATAGTCAGGAAATTCTTAATAAACTTTTGGTAGAAGTTTACCAGGCTCAAGAACTCACAAAGCTTAATGCATGAAATAGATACTGGCTATTCTGACACAGCCTGAACTTTGAAGTAAGCCACAGCAAACTTTTCTTCAAAATATTATACATAAGAAACTTAATATATTGCTTGTAAAATTTGCACTTCTCAAGTTTTCAAAAAAGCTAGGCCTTGATGAGGGTTTTTAAAACTTGTTAGAGATGAGACTGGTGAGTTGTGTAATCCTTGAAATAAATAAGTATATCATTTAAGCACATCACTGTGCAAGTATTCAAGAATTAAAATAGAACTTTGCTACTGAGATCTTGAAAGGCAGCTAGAGAAATGCTAAGATCAAAAATATGACTAGGTATGTGTACAACCCAAAATTAAGTACAAAATAAGTAAAAAACACAGCTTTTTATTTGTGGCTCTTTACAACATATACTTGGTTAAAGGTGCTACAAAGATCTATCTTTGTATAGATGTTGCTGCCAGCTAAACAATCAGTCAAGGTCTCTGCAGAGAGAATGTGACAACAATCTTTGATTATAATTTTGTTGAGTATGTGATAGTTGACACAAGAACACTTAGTGTTATACTTTTTCACACAAAGAAAATAAGAGAGGAACAAAAACAAATAAAACAATAAAATATATCACTTTTTAAGTTTTTTGTTGATATAATCCTTGGAAAGACTGTTGTCTGATTCAGAAGGAGTGATGATGTGCCCTCAGGAAAGAGCAGTTCTAGGTTTAGGTTAATCTAGATATTGTATGGGCAATGTGGAAGTATTAGCTTACAGCTCTTCTCATAAAACAATTATTGTACTATGAATAGCATAAAGAGAGCTCATCAGAATCAGTTCTAATGATCTTTTAAGGAAAGATGATAGACAGGGCACATAGTACCAAGGTGAGTTAATCAAGAAAATTAGGTGAGTGTAAGATACTGAGCTGGATTTATTATTGCAGACAAAACAAACTTTATTACTGTCATAATCAAGGTTAAAAAACTTTTTTCATCAAAAAAGCTAAGAATCAAAGAGTAAAGAAGCTTGTTAGCATTACAAAAAGTCTGAAAGAAGGTTTTTCTAAGTAGATGGTAACATGTTTTTCAAGGAAAAAAAATCTTCAGTGATTTGGTTTTTTATGTGTACCTTCTGAGATTTCTTGATTTAAATACCAAAAAGTTCAACTAAGAAGTTATTAATGAATGTTACATCAGAACATGTATTAAGGAAGGCAAAAACACAGCTCTTTTTCTTTGGGTCATAAACAGTAACCTTTAAGGTAAGTAGTGATAATTGGTCTTTAACAGAAAGATTGTAAGAATTTTTAGCATTATCATCTGTTTTTGAGACTTGATAATCAGGTCAATAGCTGTTAGGACAACTAAAAAGTGAGTGGTCACTAGAATTAAAATAGAAACAGATATTATGAGTTCATCTGTGTAGAGCCTCCTCTGCATTAAGTCAGAAGATTTCTCTGGGGTGCAGCTTTGTTCTGGGGCAAGAAGTAATAGTACTGCTGTTAAGGTTGAAGGCAAGAGCAGATGCCTTAAGGATAGAAGAACACAAGCCTGAAGTTTTTGTTGAGGGTACAGCACAAAGGTTTCTGGTACATTTTATGATTTGCTTAAAGACCCCCTTTATTGGAGGTTCAAATTTATCAGGTAGCTCACAGTGAGAGAGAAAGTCCTGTAAGTTGGGATTCAAACCTAACTTGTAGTAGTCACAAGATTTCTCATTTAAATATTGTAATCTAGATTAGAGGGCACAAAAACGTCAATTGTATTTGCCTAAGGTGAAAACTTCTTGACTAAATACAGAGAATCAAGCAGCTAGAAATTGAGAGATATTTTTCTCTTTATCAAAGAAGACAAGACAAAGTGATTGTAGTTCTGAAGAAGGGAGAGATTGTATATACTGAAGGTACTAAACCAGTCACAATAGTGGCCTGTGAGTTTTTTTGGCCAAAAACAGAGCCTTCTGAGCATCTAAGTCAAGGTTTTTTGAAAAGTAACAAAGTAGGCCTGAGTGTATGCCAAAGTATTAAAAATACTGTTGGAAGAAGAAGACAAGTGAAAAAAGTTGGAAAAGTTGTTGATTCTGACTTTCTGTTGGTTCTGGGTATTGGGTTGAGGTGTCACAGCCCATACCAGTCCAGCTGGACTCCCGCAGGGGAGACGGGCCGGGCCAGAAAGGCCATGTACACAATTGATGCAATCCTGACCAGGTAATGGACTGCAGTAGCTAAGGGACGCCAACTCCCAGTATGGGACGTGGCCTGGTCAGCCAGTCCTAATACTATGATGTAGACAAACCCCAACTTGCTAAAGTCCTGAGCAGGAGGCGCGTTGGGAAGGAGGGGAGCAGTAGGAATCTCTTTCATAGTAGGTGGGATGGTCTTTTTAGCGCAACCAGGAGGGAGATCCAGATGATGGGGGTAGAAATACTCCAAGTCAAGAGCGCAGGGTGGATTGACTGGGGTAGCAGGAGTATAGCCAGGAGGGTACAAATAGGCAAGTTTGTATTGAGTTGTGGATTCCTGAATAGATGCAAAAAGAATAATTAAATTTGAGAAAAAATAGATAATCCCTGCTGGAAGATAATAATTTCTGGGCATAAACTTGTTTTATTAAGATGTCAACAGTAAGGAGGGCTTTTCCTTCTCACTACTTATACTTACTGGTAATTTTGAGGCCTTTTGTGCCACCAGAAAACTGATGGCATCAATTTCAGTTAAACTTACAATTTTGGCTGGAATTTGCATACTTGGGCCTGAAGGTGGATGCTCATTGGTTGGTATAACAGGAACTTTGCTAGGGTTGCAGCAAGCTGAGATGCCACTGCTAAATATAGGTCCTGTAAGCAATTGAGCATGCAATTACGCAATCAAACAATAGAACAATTGCGCTCATGATGTCTTGTTTCCTGATAGTTAAGATGGCCAAATTGGAACTGGAATCAAAGCCAGGGATTTGAAGCTTGTGTGCCTCTCAAATCCTGAGCCATTCATTAATCAAAAGGGGGTTTTCTTGCTCTGAGAGACAATTTGTGAGAGTTTTCAGGCTGTGGGTAGTTTTGCCTCTAAGAAGGCCAGCTGGTTGTCTAGGGATTTCTGGGCCCTGAAATCATCCCCTATCATAGTTAAGCTTGCAGAGCACGACTCTTTATTCCAAGATTTGTATTCCTTCAACAGAGTAGCAGCGTTTTCAAGGTTGGATTCTGGTTCCCAAGTATTCTCTTTATTGGGGTACCTGTCATGAATGACATTTCAATACTTGTATTGAAAACCCAAGAGTTGAACCCCAGTTCCCTAAAGCAGATCAAACCCTCCAGGACATTCCAGGACCCGCCCATCCGTCAAGTCACAGGTTTAAATCATTAAATTACTCCGCAACCCGCCGGCCTACTACAGAGGATTCCCTGAATAGTTGCCAGTCTGCCGCCAAACTGGTGCCAATAAAGACCCATACCTACAAAGGAGATGTAACCTGGCTAACAGAGGTGGGGAAGGACCTACTGCCAACCTGCCAAAAGCCAATACTGGAGTTTCAAAATCAACATTGAAAACCCTGGAATCAAACCCTGGCCCTCCAAAGACTACTCAAGTCACACAAAGTGGACAGGAACCTGCCCACTTGCTAAATTGCAAACCCAAGTTGATGAGTTACTCCAAGGCCTGTCAGTCTCCCAAGGACAATTCCCCAAATAATCACCAGATTGATGCCAACCTTGAGCCACCAAAGATCCAAACCTGTGAAAAGGTTGCAGCTTGCCTCAAGGAGGTTAAAACAAACACTATTTTTAACTTGCCAATGACCACCAGCAACTGCCAGCCTTCTGTCCAGAAGGAGTAGTACAATTGAACTACTCAGGTGACATAGTGAACAGTGGCAGAGAAACAAAGCATTGCCACTTCTATTTACCAGAGCAGGCACAACCTGGATCTGCCACCCTCAAGACTCTAAGCCAAGATCCATGCCCCGCTAGTGCCTTGTCTGCAAACCTGAACCCTGCAAAAATTGAAGAAGCAAAGTCCCATGGTATAAAAACCCTGGTGGTATGATGATGATCACATCATCATTTTTGATAATAAAGTTTTATGAACCTTTGGTTCAAACAAATCTTACCTTACCTAGTCTTAGTGATCTTTTATCTTAACTCTGTTCAAGTAGACCATCAGGCACCTGCCCCCTCTGGAGACCAACCTGCTGATCCCACCCAGGCACTATACTGTCCCCCAGGAGCCCCCTTTGGACCTGTGCATTTTACCAAATACCCGCCTAACCCGGCCTACACGGAGTAAAACTTGGAGGCCATCCTCATTGCTGACCCCTTGGCCAGGACTAGAGAAACTGAATATATAGGACGTGAAGGAAAGTGGTACAAAAGGCTGCCAAGCTTTTTCAAAGACAAGTACAATTATCTGCCTGCCTACTTTGTTCCCATGACTCTGCCCTTAACCCCACAACCCAACCGCCCAATGGAGACCCCTACCACTGCAGAGACCACATCCACTCAACTGTTTGGAGTACTCTATATCACCTTGACAGAAATGGTGAATTCCATGGTCCCTATCTCTGAACCCTGGTCCTTACTTGGGCGGTCCATATCTTACATTATTGAGTTAGCACCCATTCTATGGTGGGCTTTACCTGCTGGCTTGGCCCAACCCCATCCTGAGCTGCCCAATGCATTTACCTATGCCTGGTTTCCTGACATTATGACAATCTTTTACAAACATGGTAACCTGGGCCCCAAGATGTTGCTAACACTTGGGGAAACTTGTATGCTTTTTTTGTGATAATCACTTATTATACCCATAAGGGAATTACCTCCCTGATACTCTCATGGATGAAGAACCGGCCCGCCAAAGAATTAAAAGACCCGGCACTTAGTGCAGAACCCCAGAACCCTGTCATGTCACAAGTACAAAACATGATTGTGAACCAGACCACAACCAAGGTGGATATGCCCCAGATGGGCAAACTCACCTTAGAAGAAGCCCACTGAGCTATGCCAGTCCTCCACCTCCATTTCCAATCCAACACCAACGCCTACCCCAGTGACACTAAGAAGGTCTTGAGGGTGGCTGCCATGCTATCAGGAGACGCACTAATTGGTTTGAAAAGGCTACCATCAAAGATGTTGAATTTTGCCTTGACTACTCAAGATTTGAAGCCAAACTCATGAGCACTGGCAATTACTAAGACACCAGATACTACACACTGAACTCTCTGTTAGAGATCCAACAAGAAAACCACCATATCCAAGCCTATATTGATGAGTTCCTTAAACTTAAGACTCAGACGCAACTTGAAGAAAAATTAGCCGCCATTATCTTCAGAAAGAGAGTCAATTCAGCCATAAAAGACTTGTTGAAGCACCATCTGACCACATTGAGCCTGAAGGAACTACTTCCCCCATGAAAAGGCCTGAGTCTAAACCAAGAGGGACAGAACTTGTACCAAGCCCAAGCTGGCAGAGCCACGACGCCCAACCAACCAGGAATGTCCCACAAAGAGTTAAAACGCCAATATTGTGATGGGCTATGTTTTTACTGTCATGAGGCCGGTCATCTAACCAGAGCATGCCCTAAGAAGAATACACCTCCTGTATCCTTGGAAAAAATAAACAACTCTTCACAATCTTAAAAATTCATCCAAGTGACCATAGACCTTCTTGGGAATCAGCGCCAGATTGAAGCCTTTATTGATACAGGAGCTTATGAAAGCTTCATTGACGCCAGCCTGGCAAAGGAACTAGGATTAACGGCTTCAGAGAGCAGCCTACAAGTAATCATGAGAAACAGTTCCCTGGACATTGGCTATGAATGTGAACAAGAACTCCTCTTGGCAATTGGACAGAACGTATACCCAACCCCCTTGATCCTTTTGTCAGGATTGCCACATCCCCTAATATTGGGCAACTCATGGTCCAACAGACACGGCCTGACCCTTAACTATTGTGAACAGACCACCACTTTGGGACGACCTGAATCTTGTGACACTGTCCTGTTCTGTATGAGTCATGGCAGAGCCCCAACCAACAGACTCTTAATCATAAAGATGAAACCCAGCATTGGGACACTACCTATCCCCCTGCAGAAGTGGGACCATGTGTTTAGCAAAGAAGGAGCCACAAAACTACCCAGCCACTCAATCTATGACCACACTATAGACCTACTACCGGGCACCCAACCACACCACAGCCCCATTTATAGTTGCAACCACTGTGAGCAAGTGGCCTTGAAAGCATACCTAGAGGATATGATAAAAAAGGGTTTCATCCGAGTGTCAAAGGCCCCCTGCTTGTCACCCATGCTGTTTTTAGGAAAAAAGGATGGTGGAATGTGTCCATGCATAAACTACCAGAAACTGAACGACATTACAGTGAAGAACTGCTACCCCATCCCTAACGCTGATGACCTTTGTAATGTACTGACTGGAGCCCAGGTGTACTCAAAATTGACCTTTGTGATGCCTTAAACCAGATCCAAATCAAAGACAGAGACAAATACAAGACAGCGTTCAAAACCAGATATGGGTTGTACAAGTACCTAGTAATGTCATTTGGTCTCTGCAACGCCCCCAGCACTTTCCAAAGGATAATCAACACTGTCCTTGGGGAATACCTTGACCGTCTTTGTGTTGCATATTTGGACAGCATTCTCATCTACAGCAAGACCCACAAGGAACACCTGCGCCACCTGGACCTTATACTAGGAAAACTCTCCCAAGCAAACTTACATGCTAAGCTTAAGAAATGCAAATTCTTTCAGTCTGAAGTTGAGTTCCTGGAATACGTAGTGAAGACCAGCGGGTTTGCCATGGCACAGGACAAAGTAGAAGCAATAACATCTTGGCTGGTGCCTAAATGCAGGAAAGATGTGAGAAGTTTTTTGGGCCTGGCAAATTATTGCAGGAATTTCATCCAAAAAATTTCTCACATTATCCTGCCCCTGACCTGCCTCTGCTCTGACAAAGTCCTGTTTGCCTGGACCCCTGAATGTACTTCTGACTTTGAAGCCTTGAAACTTTCTTTCACCTCTGCCCCTGTCCTGGCCATGCCCAACCCATCCAAGCCATTTATACTGGAAACTGACACATCTGACTTTGCAGTGGGCACGGTCCTTCTTCAGAAAGGAGGGATAGTATGCTACATCCTGTAGCATATTACTCCAAGAAGATTCTGCCTGCCAAAGGAAACTACCCAATCTACAACAAGAAGATGCTTACAATAATGAAGACCTTGAAACATTGGTGCCAGTACCTATGTGGTGCCAAATTTCCAGTAAAGGTCTTGACCAACCACAAAAACTTGGTTTACTTCTTCAAACCCAGACAGCTAAACCAGCGGTAGGCCAGATGGGCTTTGGAACTGACTGACTACACCTTGATCATTGACTACAAGCCTGGGAAGGTGAATGTGGTACCTGGCGCCCTGAGTAAAAGAGCTGATCTGACCCCTTTCTCTGCAGAAACCAAGGACCACAACATACATGTACTCCTTGACCCTGCCAGCCTAGGCATCCAATTAATGTACATGAAGATCATGGCCCGCAAACCTGACAAAATGAGGCGCAGAAACAAGACAAATACTCAGCGGAACTTGTTGACAACTTGACCTCAGACCCAGAGAGCTGCCACCACAAGAAAGGATTTTCACTGAAAAGATCCACCCTGCTATTACACAACTGGATCTATGTACCAGAAGGTGAAACAAGAACCAAGGTACTCATTGACTGTCATGACTCAGAGATGGCTGGCCACCCTGGCAGACTCAAGACACTCCAAGGAATTAAGAAGAATTACTCTTGGCTCCAACTGGACAAAGACGTGACCGTCTACATTGAAGGCTGTGAGACGTGTGAAAGAACCAAAATCCGTAGATCCAAATCTGAAGGCCTGCTAAGACCACTAGACATACCAGCAGGACCCTGGCAGTCTGTTTCAATGGATTATATTGTAGAACTGCCCCTCTTCAATTTGTTCAATACCATCCTGGTCATGGTAGATAGGTTTACTAAGATGTCCTATTTTATCCCTACCATCACCCACCGCACTGCCGCAGAGACAGCTAGACACTTCCACAACCGCATTCTAACTCAACACAGTACTCTGGCAGAAATCATCACTGATAGAGGACCTCAATTCACCCCCAAATACTGGACTCAGGTGATGAAGGACTTGGGGGTAAATCACTGTGTATCAACCTCCTACTGTCACGGTAGGTTTCATGATGCCGGGTATTATTTGCCCAAGCAAGAAGGCTCAAAAAGCCAGGAAATATTTATCAAAATTGACCAAGTTAAAGGATTTAAATCAAACGGTCAATCAGAAATGGGTTATGGCTGCTCCAGTCTGTCAGCTGAAACTGGTTCCCCTTTCCAAATTGACATTGATAAATTGGTGTAATTTGAGGGTCACCCAATATGAGCTTGTCAATCAGCATGGTTGTCAGAAACTAGTGACACAAGGGTTCTTTGCAACCTGGAACAGATACTTACTTGACAATGTGAAAGAAATAGGAGGTCAAGACTCAGGTGGTATTTCTTAGTCAATTTTTCTGATATATATTGAATAATTTTCACTGTTTCAACTCTAAGAGTTGAGTCCACCCAAAGTTTTACTCAATAAAAATCATTTATCCCAAGTTCTAATTTACTTTTAAAAAAATTCATCCTGTGGTTGGGTTGTTACAATATATTCTGTACAATCTGATTCTCAACAGAATCATTTCTGGAAGATGGGGTCCTGCAGTTAGAACTGTGTTGTTGGTGCCGCCCAATGTTAATTTTGTGCCAACCAATTTTGCAGCTCCTCCCTCCATTCTTGAAACTGAAAATTGTGGTGCCTCCCAATGTCCATAATTTTACTCTGAAGATTTGTTGATGTTGTCTCAGGCCATTTATCTTGGGCTACTTTGGTTAGGATTAATTGTTCTGCTTAATCCTGGTATTGCAATAGGAAATTTTACAAAAAGATATTTGAAGCCATGCTGGTGGTTAATCATTAACTCTATGTGGATTTGGGTGGTAATTCCCCATCACTTAGAAACGGCTTCATACTATCCTGCAATTTCCGTCACACCTACCACCCACAGACCAACGGCCAGACTGAACAAGTGAACCAAATACTTAAACAATACCTACAATACTATGCCAACACTGACCAAGATAACTGGGCAGAGATGCTACCCATGGCACAGTATGCTTACAACAGCAAAGACCATGCATCTACCGGAATGTCCCCCTTCAGAGCCAATTATGGCTTTGACCCATCCTGGGACTCCAGTATTGGTAGTAAGGAAATAAACCTGTCAGGACAAACCTGGATTGAACAGATACACAACACCCAACAAACCTGTCTTAAGAATCTGACCCGTGCTGTCCAGACTTATGAGGCATTTGTGGACAAAAAGAGGACCCCTGGAAAACCGTTGAAGGTAGGAGACAAAGTCTATTTGGACTTTCAAAACGTGCCTCTGACTGTTCCCAGTTGGAAGTTAGTCCACAGAAGAAGTGGCCCCTACAAGATCACCAAGCTAGTAGGTGAAGTAGCATTTGAACTAGAATTACCCCTTGTGGAAAATACATAACGTCTTCCACCGCGCGCTTTTATTCAAGAAAGAAGGAAACTCTCTCCCTCACCAGAAACTCAAGACTGACCTCCCTCCCATCCAAGTAGGATGCTCCAAAGAATATGAAGTTGAATATGTTCATGGGGACCGTACCCATTATAAAACCCTCCAGTACTACGTCAAGTGGAAGGGATACCCACCCAAGGAAAGCACCTGGGAACCATTAAGCAACCTACCCAACGCCTAACTAGTAATCCAACAATACCTTGAGAAGAAGGCCAGGAAGGAAGGGATCCCCAGGAAGGAAGGGGATGATGTCATGAATGAAATTTCAATACTTGTATTGAAAACCCAAGAGTTGAACCCCAGTTCCCTGAAAGCGGATCAAACCCTCCAGGACAGTACAGGACCAGCCAATCTGTTAAGTCACAGGCTTGAATTGTTAAATTACTCCGCAACCCGCTGGCCTACTACAGAGGATTCCCTGAATAGTTGCCAGTCTGCCGCCAAACTGGTGCCAATAAAGACCCATACCTACAAAGGAGATGTAACCTGGCTAACAGAGGTGGGGAAGGACCTACTGCCAACCTGCCAAAAGCCAATACTGGAGTTTCAAAATCAACATTGGAAACCCTGGAATCAAACCCTGACCCTCCAAAGACTACTCAAGTCACACAAAGTGGACAGGAACCCGCCCACTTGCTAAATTTCAAACCCGAGTTGACAAGTTACTCCAAGGCCCGCCAGTCTCCCAAGGACAATTCCCCAAATGGTCACCAGATTGATGCCAACCTTGAGCCACCAAAGATCCAAACCTATGAAGAAGTTGCAGCTTACCTTAAGGAGGTTAAAACAAAAACTATTTTTAACTTGCCAATGATCACCAGCAACTGCCAGCCTTCTGTCCAGAAGGGGTAGTACAATTGAACTACTCAGGCGACATAGTGAACAGTGGCAGAGGAACAAAGCATTGCCACTTCTATTTTCCAGAGCAGGCAAAACCTGGATCTGCTGCCCTCAAGACTCTAAGCCAAGATCCATGCCCCGCCAGTGCCTTTTCTGCAAACCTGAACCCTGCAAAAATTGAAGAAGCAAAGTCCCATGGTATAAAAACCCTGGTGGTATGATGATGATCACATTGTCATTTTTGATAATAAAGTTTTATGAACCTTTGGTTCAAACAAATCTTACCTTACCTAGTCTTAGTGATCTTTCATCTTAACTCTGTTCAAGTAGACCATCAGGCACCCGCCCTCTCTGGAGACCAACCTGCTGATCCCACCCAAGCACTATACCGTCCCCCAGGAGCCCCCTTTGGACCTGTGCATTTTACCAAATACCTGCCTAACCCAGCCTACGCAAAGTATGACTTGGAGACCATCCTCATTGCTGACTCCTTGGCCAGGACTAGAGAAACTGAATACATAGGACATGAAGGAAAGTGGTACAAAAGGCCGCCAATATTTTTCAAAGACAAGTACAATTATCTGCCTGCCTACTTTGCTCCCATGACTCTGCCCTTAACCCCACAACCTGACCACCCAATGAAGACCCCAACTGCTGCAGAGACCACATCCACTCAAATGTTTGGAGTACTCTATATCACCTTGACAGGAATGGTGGATTCCATGGTCCCTACCTCTGGACCCTGGTCCTTACTCGGGCAGTCCATGTCTTACATTATCAAGTTAGCACCCATTCTATGGTGGGCTTTACCCGCTGGCTCTGCCCAACCCCATCCTGAGCTGCCCAATGCCTCTACCTATGCCTGGTTTCCTGACAGTACCCTTTCTATTTGATCAGAAAATGGGGTTTTTAGTATCAGATTTTGTGTCCCAGGATGGCTTCAACCTTGTCGTGTTCTGAGGCATAGCACAGATACACAATAGGGAATACTAACCTTAGGATTGGATTTGTACTAAGTCTCAGTTAGATGGCAGGGAAGGCTATGCAATTACCTTGTGGCCCTGGATGAATAATCTCTACTAGTTGTGGCTAGAGAGAGGCGCCAAAGTACTGGAAGACATGAAGACAAAAATGTGAATAGAACTTAATTTTTATTGATGAATATGAAAAGGAATATATACTGTGTAGCTTTACCACAAAACAGTACATGGACAGTAGGATCACTTGCCACAAGCATGAGTGGGGCAAGTGAGTTGCTGCAGAGTCAGTAAACTGAACAATTGTATTTCCCAGTTTGGATATAGACCCATTTCAAGAGGCAAAAGCAAAAGAGAGAGATTTGTCCTCAAAATAAACTCATTGAAGGCAAAATCAAAACATGGTGAGTGGCGGCATTCACAACATTGCCCCCTCTAGATTGACCTTAGGGGGTAGTACTTGCGGAGGAACTTGGCATGTACTTGGGCAAACAGACAACCACTAGAGAGGAGTTTCACGGTGTACTTAGACCCATGTTTGAAAGTCACTTCTAGAGGGCCAACCCACAACATGTCTAGCTTGTGAGCGCGTCCTTCTACTTCATGCTGATAGTAGAGAACATGGTCCTCAATGTTGAACTCAGGCAAGGGAGAGCGTCCAGCATTATTGGAGAGAGCTCAAGCATCTTGGTCTTATACACAGGGGTATAAGCAGTGACCTGCATGTCAATTATGTGGTTGACTAGATCTTTGATATGGCTATCAGGATTCATGGCCTTATTAGAGGAGAGTAGAGGGGCCCCTAAGAGCAACGGAGTGGTAGCCTCACGCCCATATAGCATAGCAAAGGAGGAATACCCAGTGACCCAATGTTTGCTAAGGCAATAAGCAAAGAGAGAGTAGGTAAGTATAGACCCCAGTTTGCAGCGTCAGAGTAAGTGAGTTTCCTCATGATAGAAACCAGTGTTGAATTTGTACGCTTGACTGCCCCATTGGTAGAAGGGTTATAGGGGGTAGATAAAGATTGTTGGGACCCCAAGGCCTCAACAACAGAGGTTACCAACTTGGTGTTGAAATTAGTCCCATTTTCAGATAGCAACACTTGAGGGCAGCCATGGCGGTAGAAAACATCTTGCAACAGGAAGGCAGCAGTTGTCTTAGCAGTGATGTCTTTAGTAGGATGGGCTTCTACCCACTTGCTGAAGTGATCAACAGCAATTAGGATAAAGCAACAACCAGAGCTGGAGCAGGGAAGAGGACCTACAGCGTCAATTCTAACTGTGTGAAAGGCATGCTAAGGGGGGACAAGCTTGAACTTGTGAGAGGCAGCTTGTGGTCTCTGGAGCTGGCAGTTGTGGCAACTAGCTATGACGTCTGAAATCAGCAGGCAAAGGTTTTCCCAGAAGTAATTTTTCTGGAGCCAGTCAAAGATCTTGACAATGCCCCCATGCCCAGTCTCTTAATGAGCTTGAAGCACCAACAAAAGGCAAAGACTAGGTTGTATATAAGGCAGGTATTGATCTTGTACTTTTTTGAAGAGCTGATTGCCGCAAATGAGTGTATCCTCAGATAGTTTGGACAGTACTAATCAGACTTCTTCTGTCTCACTTTCCCACAAGTAAGGGTATCCAATTAGTTCATACAATCTATCAGCTTCAGCAGGGTGTAGAGCAAGGATGGGCATTCTGGATAATCCATCTGTGTTCTGATGTTGAATCCTGGGACAATGTAGCACAGTAAAGTCATAACCTTACAGACAAAGAGCCCATCTAGCTAGCCGTCCTTCTGGCTCCTTAAGCTGTTGTAACCACTTAAGCAAAGTGTGGTCAGTGACAACAGTGAAATGGGTGTCATACACTAAGTGGCAGAACTGTTTGACTGCATGCAACACAGCAAGGCATTTTTTCTCTGTAATGCTGTAGTTCTTTTCATGTTTGTTTAGGACACAGAAAGTATAAGCCACAGGATGATCCAAACCTTTGTTGTCTAGTTGGGCCAAGATGGCCCCAATAGCAAGGTTGCCAGCATCAGCGTATAGGATGAACTCCTTATTGTAGTCAGGATACACTAGGATGAGAGCCTCTTTGAGCTTCTGTTTGAGGGTCTCAAAGGCTTGCTGCTGGCTAGCAGTCCATTCAAAAGGTACATTACATAACAGCTGGACTAGAGGTTCATTAGTATTGGCAAAGTCAGGGATGAACTGCCTGTAGTAGCCCATCATACCCAGAAAGACTTGTACCTCTTGCAGGTTAGTGGGTGGAAGCATTTTGTTGATGGCTTCAACCTTCTTGGTCATTGGGTGAATCCCTGTCTGGGTTACTTCATGGCCCGAGAATTCAAGACACTCTTTGAAAAAAGCGCACTTAGATGGTTTTAGCTTGAGGCCAGCCTCTCAAATCTTTATGAACACTTCTTTTAGATGAGCCAGGTGGTTGGTAAAGATAGCGCTGAAAACTTGTTGCAACCAAGTTTCCAGACTTGCCTGCTAACGTATCTTATGATACACAGGGGGCGCTCAATGAGCTGCCCCTTGACGTATCTAACATTATGGATTAATCTGATGGCAATATCAAATGGCAGGTACTTCATCCTAATTAGGAGGTTTACTAATTTGACTTGTTGATCCCCGTACAAGTTATTCCTTGGCTTTGAACCTTACATGAAACCTTCCACTATGCCACCCCCTTGTGGCCTTGTGGCTTTTCCCATATGGTATATTAAGCACACTATTCTACAATAAACGAGACCTTATTCTTAGGCAACCTCCAGAATTAACTCATACAGAATGGAACATCCTCCACGTTGACAATTCTCAAAAATATTTTTCTTATTTTCAATATTAAAGATTATTTTTTTCTTGATTAAATAATTGAAACTGATAATAGAAGCAATGTTTGGTTTTTATTTTGAGCTTTTAATTGAAATTATAAAAGATAAAGCAAAAACAAATTTTGAAATTGTCAACATGGAGGATGTTTCATTCTGTATGAGTTAATTCTGGAGGTTGTCTATTCTTATTATTCTGTCCTTTCTATTGGACTGTTGTCTTCCCCAATTCCAAATACTGAATCCTCACTGGTTCAGTTGCAAAAAACTGTTATATCATCTAAGTATACTAGGACACATGACAGTTTCAAGTTGCAGAAGATGGAGTCCATGGCTTGTTAAAAGATGGCTGGGGCATTTCAGATTCCTTGCGGCATACGTGTAGGCTCAAACAGCCCTTCAGATGTAATGAGTGTGGTCAATTGCTGGTCCTTGGGCAAAAGGTCACCTTGCCAGTATCCTGATGACAGATCTATTGCAGAGAAGAACTTAGAGCCTCCAAGACAGCAGAGAGCATCATCAATACGTAGCAAGGGGTAAGAGTCCTTCTTGGTTAAAGAGTTCAATTGTTGATAGTCCATCACAATACAATGACCCTCATCCTTCTTCTTTAGGATGAGTAAGGGGAAGCCCAAGGACTTTGGGAAGGGGCCAGTATCCCAGCGTCTAACAGTTGTTTGAGCTCTTTAGACATCTGAGCGTCCTCCACGCGGCTGCAGCAATATGGTTTAGCGTGGAAGGGGGAGTGTCCCCAGTATCAATTTGATGGATAACACCTTTGGCTAGACCATAGTCAGTGCTGTCTTTGGCAAAGATGTCTGAAAATTGATCTAGCAAATCAAGCACCTCTTTCTGTTGAACCAGGGATAGTTGTGAGAAGTCTTGCTCAGTAAACAAAGATAGGGCTTGGGGCTTGTCTTCTGGTAGGTTAAAATCCTGGAACGTACCAAAGGGATGAAGTGACAAGACATCAAGAGCATTCAGTAATTTGCCATAACCAACAACCTGCCCTCTAGATACATTTATGGGGAGAGCAGTTAGGTTGGCTACTAGCAATTGAACAGGGTCTTTATGAGAGGCATCTAGTATTCCAGGACAGAGGTAAGGTTTGTTACAACCTAGCAAGGGAGGGGAGTACAACTCCAGGAAAGTACACTCAGGTAGCTCATACAATATTTGGGAGTCCAAGATGGCTTGAGAGCCAGGGAGATGGTTATAGCATAAGTTTCCAGGAGAGGGATCCCCTCAGACACAGGGCAAGCCATAGACAGACACTTCATGTTAAAGGTGTGGGTTTGGTATTTTAGAGTAAAAACACCTGTGTTATATTCTAAAGCACACGTCATTAGGCGCTTTCCAAGAAATTTGACTGGTTTCTCAAAGATCAGAGGGACCTTTTACCCCAAGATAGAGAGGTAACCATCCTTTAAGTTGATGATCTCATTGTATTTCCTAAGAAACTGGGTACCAACTAGGAGATCATAGCTTTCATTCTCCAAGACAACGGCAGGCGTGGCTAAGAGAAGCTTGCCAAACCGCATGGGGAGAGCAGAATATGCTTCTATGGCGCGAGTCATGGATAGCCTAGCTGTACCATACAACTGATGATAATTAAGGTCTGGGGCAAGCTTGAGCTTTTTGACAAGCTTTGAGGAGACAACATTAACAGGAGATCCAGTATCCAGGACGGCCTTGATTTTCACCTTCTGGATGGATATTTCTATGCAAGTGGTAGTACAACCAAAGGGTGAGAGGGCAGCCAGGATGTCTTGAGCCTCTTCTAGCTCTTTGTCCCACTTCTCACTCATGCATCTTAAGCCTGAAAACTCCTTATAGACAGTTTGGAGAGGAAGCAAAACTGACACATTCTTGAATACAGCATCAGCAACTTCAGCGGCTTCTTCAGATGACTCTACTAGCACGGGAGATCTCTTTGCTTGAGTGAGGTATGGGCAAGAGACAACTTCTTTGGCCTCAGACAAAGGCTTAGTAGTTGTCATATTTTTTCCTGATTGTAACTTATAGGGGACTGAAATGGTTTTGGGAAAGGCAAAAACTGAATACCTGTAAGTGTCAGGGTCATCAACATCAGAATTATCCAAGTCAGAGTTGTCAGAGATATTGTGAAACAACAGTAATATGGGAGAAGCCTCAGTATCAGCAGGCTAAAAGTCAGTTATAGAGGGAGGGATTGAAGGAGACTGGGAATAATTGTCAACCAAGAGCGTCTCTGCCTCTAGGTTGACTGTTTTTCTCCATCTTCTCCTTGGGATCAGCTCCTTCAACCCGAGGATTGGTGCAGACTCAATAATGATATCCTATATGGCCGCAGTTGTGGCAACCTTGATGTTGAGGAGGATTTTGCAAGTTTGTTTTAAGGATGCGGGGCCACAGGAAGACAAACCAGAGTTAGAGGTGTCACAATTCTCCTAAACAACTGCTCCAGAATGGGTAAGGTGCATATCCTGCAACAACGTCTTTATGCTCTTCATGGAGGAAAGCATAGCCTTATGGGATTTTAAATGGAGGCACAGAAGCTGGTTAACCTTGAGGGCTTGAGCGCAAGCCATGTAGGCTTTGTGAGCTGTCAATTGTCTGCTTGTTATCAGTTACTGCCCTTTCATGTAAAATCTATCTGCAAATTCAGCTAGGGTCTCCTTAGGTTTGAAAGTAATGTGCATGAAGGCGTCCTTCTTCACTTCTAAACTAATATCACCACCAAATTTGTCAATCAGAAGCTACTTCATATCTTCCCAAGTCTTGATGGTGGACAGCTCAGGCACCACCACCTCTTGGCAGGTTGGGTGTAGACAGGTTAAAATATGTTCCTTCTTAAACTCATCCAATGCTCTTTTCATGATAGTTTCATAGATAGTTAGGAAAGCTGCAATGGTCAGGTTTTTGGGATCAAAGACTTGCTTAAAGGTAGGCTTGAAATGTGCTTCAGGAGTTGGGCCACCATTGTTGCTATCAAGCACATTTATGCGTGGGGAGAATTCTGCTTCAGATTTGGAGGGGGCTGTCTAGCCCACAGCTGTCAAACACTTTCTTCAAGGGTAGTCAGAGTCTTAACAGCACGGGCACCTGTATCATTAGCTAGAGTGGTCTGTTGCTCAGTAACATCTAGATGTTGGCCTTGGGTTGTTACTATTGTAGAGAGCTCAGCATGGTTCTGTTTTAAATGGTCCACCTTGTTAGCTAGGGCAATCAACTCCCCAGTGCATTGGATTCAAGGAGCTCCTGACAAGCCAGGGAAGCAGTCATCTTCATCAACAACTCCACCTGGGCTGGCAGCAGTTGCCTATTTTACGTAGGGCAGCAAGTTCCTGCTGTAGCTCAGCAACTTGAGTGGTCAAAGCAAGCACCTGTGGATCAGGCTGAGGAGCTTCAGTAGGGCGTCCTTGACTGCAGGTAGACACTTGTAGCTCTCTAATAGTGTTCCATAGTCTCTGCTTTCTCTCCGCCAAATCATCAGATGGGGAAAGGCAGAGCATCTGGCTTGAGCATAGATAGTTCATTCACTTGATTCTGGAGCTTGGCAATAGCAGCTGCAGTGACAACTCTTTCTTGATCAAATTCCGCACTGAGCTCATTAAGGCCTTTAGCAGCAAGGTCTGCTACCTGCTGCAGTTGCTCAAAGGAGTAAGTGCTGAATGCATTGAGCTGGTGTACAAGTTGTTCAAAGTTGGTGAGATAGGCGTTCAGGGTGGAATCTACTTGGGCACACCAGGGCTGTTTCAAATGATGAAACTCATGTAGACACTCTCTGAAATATTCAGGGATGAACTGGCGCATTTGTTCAATAAAATTAACCAAACAGGTCTGGGAGATGACAGAGTTGTGCTGATTGTCCAATATCAAGGAACACAGGGAGTGGATCCACTGTTGGTAGGCTGCAAACTGATCCCAGTGATGAGTTACGGCTGCTTGTAGAGACAAGATTTCCTGAATGTGGAGCCCTAACACCATCTGGTGGTGGGCTAAGGCAGGTTGTACAAAGGAAGACAATAGATGCTCAGCGGAGCCAGCTGCTGAGAGGAGATGTGATAGAAATTGAGGAGCCACAATCAATTTATAGTATTCAGTCCGACTGAACTGCAACTGGAGGCAAGTGATGGCTCTCTCACAAGCTATCCCAAGGGCTACCACCATGACTTGTTCTAAGTCAGGGGTACCCATGGGATAAGCAACTAGACAGGGACCAGTCCCAAGGTTCAGTACAGTAGGGACAATAGGCGGGTCTGCAATGTCTTCCTAAATAGGAGGGCTGGTAATTTCAGGTGAAGTTGGCTCTTGTATAGAAGGAGGAAAAGGGCCCAAAAACGTGGATGTGAAAGGGATAACCAAGGGGCTTACAGCCCCTGTAGTGAGCACCATTTTTGTTGTTTTCTGAGGTGCGGCACAGACACACAATGGGGAATCCTAACCTTAGGATTGGATTCATACTAAGTCTTGGTTAGATGGCAGGGAAGGCTATGCAATTACCTTGTGGCCCTGGATGAATAATCTCTACTAGTTGTGGCTAGAGAGAGGCGCCAAAGTACTGGAAGACATGAAGACAAAAATGTGAATAGAACTTAATTTTTATTGGTGAATATTAAAAGGAATATATACTGTGTAGCTTTACCACAAAACAGTACATGGACGGTAGGATCACTAGCCACAAGCATGAGTGGGGCAAGTGAGTTGCGCAGTCAGTAAACTGAACAATTGTATTTCCCAGTTTGGATATAGAGTCATTTTGAGGGACAAAAGCAAAAGAGAGGGATTTGTCCTTGAAATAACCCATCAAAGGTAAAATCAAAACATGGTGAATGATGGCATTCACAACAAACCTTGTGTTCTGTGAAGCTTCCTACTTTGATGAGAGGGGGAGCCGTTCTCACTATTTGGTGCAAGAGATAAAGTCCTTTTTTTAATAACAGGGATCAGTGAAATACATCATGAATCTTCTATCCAGGGGGCAATTCTAATTGGTACGCTACAGCATCAATACACTGTAAAACCTTGTAAGGACCTGTTTGTCTGGGACTCAAGCTAGTGTACGCAGCAGTGGTTTTGATGTTCTTTGGGCTGAGGTAACAAGGTCTCCTACTTTAATTGGGGGACCAGGGCTTTGTTTCTTGTTGGCAAAGTTCTTGTATACTTGTACTTCTTTTCTCAGATTCTGGGCGCATTCTTCTTGGCATGTGTGGATGTTGAAAACCCAATCACGTCTATCTTGGTTGTCTGCTTCCTCTGTGGGAGGGGCATCCCATGTGGGGTTGAGTCTGTAGTTGGCTTTGAAGGGGGACATACCAATGGAGCTGTGGTCTTGGTTGTTGTACACAAATCAAGCCATTGGCAGGTGTGTTACCCAGTTGTTCTATTCCAAGTTTATGTAGCATTGGAAGTACTGTTTGAGGACCTGGTTTACTCTCTTGGTCTGTCTGTTGCTCTGAGGATGATATGCTGTAGATAAAAATCTTTTTATTCCCAAGTCCCTTAGGATTTGGGTCCAAAACTTGGAGGTGAATTAGGGGCCTTTGTCTGAGATCACTTCTTGTAAGAGTCTGTGGTTCATAAATACTTGGCTCCTGAATAGGGTGGCTGTTTCCTTTGCAGTTACTTTGGTTATTGTTGGTATGAAGTGAGACATTTTGGTGAATCAGTTAAAAATTACAAAGATGGCATTGAATCTTTTTGAATTAGGCAGTTTCACAATGTAGTCCATGAATACTGACTTTCAAGGGCCTTCTGCAATCTGAAGAGGTTGTAGTAATCCTTCTGACTTTCCTTGCTTATGCTTGGTATATCCACATGTCTTGCAGTCACTGAGATATCCTTCAATCTCTGGCTTCATCCTGGACCACATGTAGGCTCTCTGGATTTCTTTGAGAGTCTTTGTACGCCCGGGGTGTCCTGAAATGGGGGAGTTGTGGTATTCCTTCAGTATCTCTAAGTACAGTGGGTCTTCTGGTATGTAGGTGTGTCTGTGTAGTTTTAAGGTGTTTTCATGTAAGGAGTAGCCTGTTTGGTAGTATCAACTGTTGATATCTTTCTTTAAGTCTTCCATGATGAATATGCAGTGTTGGTCTACAGTCCAAGCTAGTTGTATTTCTTCTCTTCTACTGGCTAGCCCCGGGAATAAGAGCATCAGCTCAATCATGTTTGGAGACAGTAAGGATTTAGTGTTGAATTCTTTAATCTCTTTGGCTTAGGGCATCAGGTACAATGTTGATCTTGCCAGGTTTTTAGCTGATTGATAAGTTGTAATCTGCTAGGAATAGGGCCCATCTAGCTTGGCTCTGGTTTAGTTGTTGCAGTTTGAAGAAGTATGCCAGGTTCTTGTGATTGGTCATGATTCTCACTGGGTGGTTGGAGTCACACAAGTATCTTCTCCAATGTTTCAAGGACTGGATGATAGCAAGCATCTCTTTATTGTAGATGGGGTAGTTTAACTCAGGTGGAGTGAACTTCCTTGAGTATTAAGCTACAGGGTGCAGCTTTCTTATCATGCCCCTCCTGAAGCAACACCCCCCTAATGCAAAGTTGGAGTGTCTGTCTCCACAATGAAGGGTTTATTGTAAACTGGCATTGCCAAGACAGGGGCAGACACAAAGGTGTTCTTGAGAAACTCAAAGTCAGATCCAGTGGTGTCATCCCACACAAACAGGTATTTCTCAGAGGTGAGGCAGGTCAAGGGCAGGCAGATAAAAGAAAAACTTTTGGACAAATTCCCGGCAGAAGTTTGCCAGTCCCAGGAAACTTCTAATCTCTTTGCGGTTCTTAAGTTCAGGCCATGAAGTCACAGCCTCTATTTTGTCAGGTGTCATAGCAAATCCTTCTTTTAGTACATTGTACCCCCAAGAACTCTACTTCTTCTTGGAAAACTCACATTTCTGGAGTTTAACAAAGAGTTTGTGTTTTTTGAAGCGTTGTAGGACAGCTTGGAGGTGTTCAACATGTTTTTCAGGGGTGCAGCTGTAAATGAGGATGTTATCTAAGTAGGCTACACAACACTGATCCTTGAGTTCTCCCAAAATCACGTCCATCATAGTTTGAAAAGTGCTGGGCTTGTTGCACAACCCAAACAGCATAACCAGGTATTTTTAGAGACCTTATCTAGTCTTGAAAGCGGTCTTTCATTTGTCACCAGGCCTGATTGGGATCTGGTTAAAGGCATCCCTCAAATCAACCTTTGAGAAGACGTTGGCTCCTGAAAGTTGGTCTGAGAGATCTTTGGCATTAGGTACAGGGTATCTGTTTTTTACGGTGATGCTGTTTATGTCCTGGTAGTTGATGCAAGGATGTAGGTTGCCGTCCTTCTTTTTAAAAAACAGTAAGGGGATGAACAAGGGGATTTAGAGACATGTATATAGGGGCCCATGGTTACTAGTTTGGTTATGATTGACATACTGCCACAGCTCATACCAGAGTTCAGCTGGACTCCCGCAGGGGAGACAGGCCGGGCCTGAAAGGCCATGTACACAATAGGTGTGATCCTGAACAGGTAGTTGACTGCAGTAGCTAAGGGACGCCAACTCCCAGTATGGGATGCAACCTGGCCAACCAGTCCTAATACTGTGATGTAGACAAACCCCAACTTGCTGAAGTCCTGATCAGAAGGTGTGTTGGGCAGGTGAGAGCAGTAGGAATCTCCTTCATAGTAGGTGAGATGGTCTCTTTAGCACAACCAGGAGGGAGATCCAGATGATGAGGGTAGAAATACTCCAAGTCAAGAGCGCGGGGTGGATTGACTGGGGTAGCAGAAGTATAGCCAGGAGGGTATGAATAGGCAAGTTTGTATTGAGTTGTGGATTCCCAAATAGATGTAAAGAGAATAATTAAATTTGAGAAAAAATAGATCATCACTACTAGAAGATAATGATTTCTGGGCATAAACTTGTTTTATTAAGATGTCAACAGTGAGAAGGGCTTCTCCTCCTCACTACTTATACTTACTGGTAATTTTGAGGTCTTTTGTGTCACCAGAAAACTGATGGCATTAATTTCAGTTAAACTTACAATTTTGGCTGGAATTTGAATACTTGGGCCTGGAGGTGGATGCTCATTGGTTGGTATAACAGGAACCTTGCTTTGGTTGCAGCAATCCAAGGTGCCACTGCTATTTATAGGTCCCGTGAGCAATCAAGCACCCAATCAAACAATTGCGCTCCTGATATCTTGTTTCCCAATAGTTAAGATGGCCAAAATTGTTACCAGAATTGAAGCCAGGGATTCAAGGCTTGTGTGCCTCTCAAATCCCAGGCCATTTGTTAATTGAAAGGGGGTTTTCTTGCTCTGAGAGACAATTTTTAAGGGTTTTCAGGCCATGGGTAGTTTGCCTCTAAGAAGGCCAGCTGGTTGTCTAGGGCTTTCTAGGCCCTGATATGAGGAGAATACTTTTTCTTGCTTAAAAGCTTCTTGAAAAAAAAGCCTCATACAAAAAGTAAAAAGTAAAAAAAACCATAGAAACTGAGATAATTGCTGAAACTAAAGTCACTGCAACAAGAGAAAAAGAATTACTGTTATAACTATCAGTGTGAGAAGCCAAAAATAATGTAAGACCTTGCCCAATGTGGAAAAAGATTGTAACTGGAGTGTAAAAAGCTACTGGATTCAAATTTAAAGGGTATAAAAAAGTATATATGATTTGAAATAAACCTTAAGAAAAACTGCTAAAAGCTTATAATTTGTAAATTGAAAAGACAATTTCTGCAAAAATCCCAGAATTATAAGGTAAGATAATGTATTCATAAGCTTCTAGTAGTAACAAGTGGTATGTTAATGTTCAAAAATTCACCATGTAAATAAAAGATCAGAAATTTATACAAATTATTCTTTAAGTTAAAAATGTGACATTAAAGAAGCAGTTTTCTGATTTACTATTTCCATGATAGCTAAAATTTGCTCTAAATTGACAAAAGATAACCACATCAATTTATAAAGTATACAAAGAAAATTTTGAAAATTTGTAAATGATGTTTAAAGAAAAATTTAAGCTAAAAAGTTCAAAGCTTGAAATTTTTTTGTAAATTTTGAAAGATTTAAGTTGTAAAAAAATAATAAAAATAAGTTTAAAGTTAAAATTTTAAGTTAAAATTAAAAAAGCTTAAAATTTAAAATAATAAACTTAGAAAACTTAGAATTTTGGCTTAAGCCTACTCTTCCTAGTTGGTTTATTTATATATTGTTGTTTAAAGTTAAAAACTGCAACAATGAGTTAAGATGAAGATAAAGGATAAGAAAAGGTTTGATAATCCTCAAACCAAAACAGATCTCACATACTGTTTGAAGGAATATAAGTTAAAGACAACAGTTATGTAACGCTGAAGCATAATATGCTTTGCTTTTGATGATCAAAGCAAAAATCAAGCAAAAAACACAAATGTAAGAAATTTAACTTAAAATACTAGCTTTAAAATCCAATTTAAATTCTTTGTGAAATATTAAAGAAAAATTATTTTTTTGAATTTAAAATTAATAACTTAAGACAGAGGCACAACAATCACTTTCAATGTAACAATGACTCAGATGAGCAAATTTAGCTGGAAAGAAGCCAGATGTGTGATGCCTGTATTGTGTTTACACTTCTAAGCCAATGTAGCTGCTTACCCAAACAACACTGTCAAGGTCTTAGGAGTAGCTGCCATGTTTACTGAAAATGATTTGGACTGGTTCATTAATGTTATTGCTAAAAATGTGAGGTTTTGTTTAAACTATTCCTGTTTTAATCTGAACTAATGACCACTGATAAAGATCAGAATACCAGTCACTTTGTCTTTATATTTTTACTTGAATTCAAGAAAAATAATTTTTCTCTTTAAAACTATGTGAATAAGTTCATGAAACTTTAAGCCTGTGCTATGTTGGATAAAAAGCTTGTTGCTATCATGTTCCAAAAAAGAGTGAACCCAGGCCTGAAGAATCTTTACAAGCATTAATTACCCATACTTGAACTAGAAAAACTAGTCATCTTATGCTGTGGACTCATCATGAACCAGGACACCCAAAAGTCTGCATCATACAACCCTATAGTGAATCAAAACCTTAACACATTAAAACTAGCTATTACCTCTGATAAGCTTCAGCAATACTATAAGAAGTATTGTGTTTCACTGCTATAAAACAGGGCATCAAATAAAAGCCTGACTCAGAAGAAAAATCAAGCTTTTATCTCCCTAGCTCAATTAAGCACTATTTTTCAGTTTTACAAGTATATTACATTTTTTAACAGTATGTCATAGCCTGAGTTGCCTTCAGAAGAGCCTTTGGTCAAAGAAAAGAGTCTAGCTTGAAAGACCCAGTGGATGACAAGAGTCATTTACATCACGTAGTTGGCAGCAGTGGCCCAAGGACGCCATACTGTCAGGGGCCAGAATGCTCTAGACAATCAGCTAGCCTACCTAGGAATAGCACAACCAACAGCATGGAAGCCGGTGCTAACTGCCTTTTTAGAAGAAAAAACCACTTTCTGACCGCAAATGATCAGAAATTTGTGAGACTCACGTGCTGTGAAACCTTGTAGGAAAAATTAAACACAAAATTGGGACCATTTGCTATCAGGAAATGATAAATTGGGAAAGAAATTGTTTGATTGGGTGCTCAAACGCTTGCGGGTTTTAATAATAGCTGTGGCACCTCAGCATGCTGCAGTTAAACCCATGACCATGAAAAAACAGCCAATGTTTTTCCCTTCTCAGGTTTTAGTGCACAATTTTCAAACCATTTTGCAAGTATCACTGAAAATGATGCCACCAGGCCTCTGGTGGCACAAAAGGCTAAGTGTTTCTCAGTAAGTATAAGCAGTGAGGAGAAAAAGCCTTTCTCACTGTTGACATCTTAAAATAAACAACTTAATGTCCAGAACCCATTATTTTCTTGCAGTAATTACCTATTTTTGCACCAATATAATTATTTTCTTTGCATCTCTTTGCAAATTTACTACATAATACACTCACACCTATTTTTTTCTTTGGCTCTGCTTCTGTCCACCTGGTTACTTTACCTTGCGCCATTGACTTGCAGTTCTTCCAATTTCATCACCTGAATCTTCCTCTTAGCCATTATAGCAGCTCAATTCTGACTATTATGAAGGAGATCCCTTTTACTCCCCCCTTGTCCAGCGCGCCTTCTGCTCAAGACTTCAGTAAGTTGAAGTTTGTCTACATTACAGTATTAGGGCTGGCCAATCAAGTTGTGCCTCATACTGAAAGTTGATGTGTTGTGAATTCAAATTAACTAGAGTTTGCAATTAGCCTAGTGAATGATGGTTTACAAGATGACTCATGCAAAAGCCTTAGCTTTTGCTTTTGACTTGCTGAGTTCTCTTTACCCAAATATGGGTTGATGTCAATAACTGAGCCTTCTGAATCTCTACCTGTCTCTCCCCAATTGAAATACCTCCACTTAGGCTATTAGGA
This sequence comes from Entomophthora muscae, assembly GCA_014839935.2. Taxonomy (NCBI): domain Eukaryota; kingdom Fungi; phylum Entomophthoromycota; class Entomophthoromycetes; order Entomophthorales; family Entomophthoraceae; genus Entomophthora; species Entomophthora muscae. The sequence continues at coordinate 59,730 of QTSX02000265.1, read as the reverse complement.
TTGAACCTTTGGATATAAATTTGAATGTTCTTTCCTCCAATAAAGTAAGTTCTTTTGCTCATTAACTTTGACACTGAATCTTTGGTGCACATCTTTCTTTTTAGAGTAAGATATATATTAAGTATACCCAGATGAAAAGGGCTTGAACCCAGAACCACAAGTCTTCCATATTTAAGACTTTTGCTAGAGCTTTTTATTATGTCAAATAATAAAGCTTGACTTGACAAAATGATGCTCACTACAAGGGCCAAAAGCCCTGCCTTCACCCCTTTTGACACCACCTTCATTGGTCCTGCCCACTGTCAGGAATGACAATTTGGATGCTCCTAAATCTCAAAATACGGAATCAGAGTCAACCCCTGGACAAAACCCTTTGCAGACCGCCAGACTCATAGGCTGGGAGCGCAATAACCCACTACTAATTGATGAAGTTGCTACCAGCCCGCCAGGACCCAAACCCTTAGCTGCCCCGCAGGATTCTGCAAGCAAACTGCCAGTGCAAGATGCCGGGAATTTCCCTGAGGTGCCAAGGCCTGATACTGGCAGTTTGCCTGGTGAAATAGACAAATTTCTCCCTGAAAGTTATTCCAAACTCCCCCAAAGTCCTGGGGAAGGCACTGAACCCAAAGAGGCACCCAATACCCGAATCAATAAACAGAAGGATTTGAAGTCTTCTCACCCCAAAGCAGCCAGTGGCAAACCGCCAGTGCCAAGCACCACACTGCCATCTGAGACACCTGATGCCAACCTGCCTGAGCCCAGAAAACCCAACCAGGTAGTGAAGCCTGGCAGTGTGGTATAAATACCTGCCAGGCCAAGATCAACCCCCATCTTCATTTTTAAAATAAAGGTTATGAGATATTGGTTTCCCCAACTATTGCTGTATTTTATCCTTGCCATCTTCCAGTTAACCCCAAGATTTTCTGCCCCCCTGCCAGCCTGCCAGCTACGTACCGCCCACCAGGTGCCCCCTTTGGTCCTGTCCATTTCACATAGTACCCCTTAAAGCCTGAGTACAAGGACTACACCACCGACAACATACTAGCCCAGGATCCCTTGGCCAGAACTACTGAGTTAACCAGATACAACTGAGAAGGCCTTTGGTATGTTACCAAACCCCGCCTGTTCAGAGATAAATACAACTTTCTTCCTTCCTACCAAATGGACATGAAACCACCTGTCACCCCCAAACCAATGCCTGCCTCTGCCACCAAGCTCCCACTGGACCATACCAACAAGCTTTTTGGAATTATATATATTACTCTCACAGGAGTAATAGATACTATTGTCCCAGTTGCCGGTCCGTGGTTGTGGGTGGGCAAGTAAACGTCCTACCTCATTAAGTTAGCACCAATCCTTTGGTGGGCTCTACCCACCCAGCCCGCAAACTGCCAGTTCCCAAACACCAGCAAGCTGGCCAATCAGGGTTGGTTTCCTGACATTATGACAATCTATTTTAAACCTGGTACTCTGAGCCCCAAGATGTTGATTATTCTTGGGGCTTCTTGTATGTTTTTTATAATGATAATCACTTATTACACATTTATGAGGACCAAGAACCTGATCTCTTCTGCATGGAAGAATACAAACATGACCCCAGACGACCCCAAGAACTCCGACCCCACCGCCAAAACTACCAAAGGACCCTCCTCTCAGGTTCAGAATGTGATAGTCAACCAATTTCTCACCAAAGTAGAGATGCCCCAGATGGGAAAACTCACTCTTAAAGAGGCCCACCGCGCCATGCCAGTGCCCAACTCCATTTTCAAGCCAATGCCCCAGATGGGAAAACTCACTCTTAAAGAGGCCCACTGCGCCATGCCAGTGCCCAACTCCATTTTCAAGCCAATGCCCCATCCTATTCCAGTGACACCAAAAAGGTACTTGGAGTATCTGCCATGCTATCAGGAGACGCCCTTGATTGGTTGGCAAAGCCACCGCCTAAGACGTGGAATTTTGCCTAGACTATGCCAAGTTTGAAGCCAAACTGATGGTCACAGGGGAAGACCACAAGACCAGATACTACGCCCTGAACTCCTTGTTTGAAATCTGGCAGGGCGCCTGTCCTATCCAAGCTTACATTGACAAATTCCTCAAACTCAAGACTTGCACCCAACTGGAAGACAAACTGGCAGCCATCATGTCCCAAAAGGGAGTCAACCTAGCAATGAAGGACTTGTTGAAGCACCATCCACCCACCCTCATCCTAGACAATCTGGTTCCCCTGTGCAAGGGCCTTATCATAAACCAAGAGAATGCTGGCCCCTCCCAGACCCGCCAAACCCGAGCACCAACCCCCAACAGAACAGGAATGACACCCAAAGAGCTCCAACAACACTATTGCAAAGGACTCTGTTTCCACTGCCACGAGGCAGGACACTTGACCAGAGCCTGCCCTAAGAACACTTCCCCAGTCTCACTGGCGCAAATAAACACTTCTTCCCAGTCTTAAAAATTCATCAAGTGACCATAGAACTATTGGGAAACAAGCGCCAGATCAAAGCTTTTATTGATACAGGAGCTGATGAAAGCTTCATTGACGCCGGCCTGGCAAAGGAACTAGGCATGACAGCTTCAGAGAGTAGCCTACAAGTAGTTATGGGATACAGCTCTCTGGACACTGGCTATGAGTGTGAACAAGAACTCCTGTTGACAATTGGACATAATGTGTACCCGTCGTCCCTGATCCTCTTACCCAGACTACCCCACCCCCTTATACTGGGCAACTCCTGGTCCAACAAACATGGCCTGATCCTGAACTACCGCAAACAAACTGCCATGTTGGGTTGACCTGAATCTTGTGACACCATCCCCTTCTTCATGAGCCATGGCCAAACCCCTACCAACAAACTCTTAACCATAAAGATAGAACCTAGTGTTGGAATACTACCTACCCTCCTACAGAAATGGGACCATGTGTTTAATGAAGAAAAAGCCATAAAACTATCCAGCCATTCAATATACGACCACGCCATAGACCTGATACCGGGAACCCAACCTCACCACGGCCCCATCTACAGCTGCAACCACTGCAAACAAGTAGCCTTGAAAGCATACCTGGAAGATATGACAAAAAAGGGTTTCATCTGAGTGTCAAAGGCCCCCTGCTTGTCACCCATGCTGCTCGTAGGAAAAAAAGATGATGGGATGCGCCCATGCGTGAATTACCAAAAACTGAATGACATCACGGTGAAGAACCGCTACCCCATCCCCAATGCTGACGACCTCTGTGATGTACTGACTGGAGCCCAGGTGTACTCAAAAATTGACCTCCGAGATGTGTTCAACCAAATCCAAATCAAGGATGGAGACAAGTACAAGACTGCCTTCAAAACCTGATATGGGCTGTATGAGTACCTGGTGATGCCCTTTGACCTCTGCAACGCTCCCAGCACCTTCCAAAGGATGATCAACACTGTCCTAGGGGAATACCTTGACCGCTTCTGTGTGGCATATCTGGACAACATCCTCATCTACAGCAAGTCTCACAAGGAACATCTGCGCCACCTGGACCTCATATTAGAGAAACTCTCCCAAGCCAATTTACACGCTAAGCTCAAGAAGTGTGAATTCTTCCAGTCTGAGGTTGAATTCCTGGGATACATAGTGAAGACTGGCGGGTTTGCAATGGCACAGGACAAAGTAGAAGCAATAACGTCTTGGCAGATGCCTAAATGTAGGAAAGATGTGAGAAGTTTTTTGGGCCTGGCAAACTATTGCAGGGATTTCATCCAAAAAATTCCCTCATCACCCTGCCCCTGACCTGCCTGTGCTCTGACAAGGTCACCTTTGTCTGGACTCCAGAATGCACCACCGCTTTCAAGACCCTGAAACTTGCCTTCACCTCTGCCCCTGTCCTGGCCATGCCAGACCCATCCAAGCCTTTTGTGCTAGAAACCAACATGTCTGACTTTGCGGTGGGAGGGGTCCTTCTTCAGGAAGGAAGGGATAGTATGCTACATCATGTAGCATATTACTCCAAGAAGATGCTGTCTGCCAAAGGAAACTACCCAATCTACAACAAAGAGATGCTTGCTATAATGAAGTCCTTGAAACATTGGCGCTGGTACTTATGTGGTGCAGAGTTTCCAGTAAAAGTTCTAACTGACCACAAGAACCTGGTTTACTTCTTTAAACCCAGACAGCTGAACCAAAGGCAGGCCAGATGGGCCTTAGAACTGGCTGACTACACCTTGACCATTGACTACAAACCTGAAAAGGTGAACATGGTAACTGAAGCCCTGAGTAGAAGAGCAGATATGATTCCCACCACAGCTTAGACCAAGGACCACAACACCCATGTACTCCTCAACCCCGCCAGCCTAGGCATCTAACTGATGTTCATGAAGATCATGGCCCGTAAGCCTGACATAATTGAGGCGCAGAAATTAGACAAGTATTCAGCGGAATTCATTACCAACTTGACCTCAGACCCAGATAGCCAACACTACAAGAAGGGATTTTCATTGAAAGAAACCACCCTGCTATTACACAACCAGATCTATGTACCAGAAGGTGAAACAAGGACCAAAGTACTCATAGACTATCACAACTCAGAGATGGCTGGCCACCCTGGCAGACTCAAGACAATCCGAGAAATCAAGAAGAATTATGCTTGGCCCCAACTGGACAAAGACGTGGCTGCCTACATCAAAGGCTGTGAGACATGTGGAAGATCCAAACCCCGTAGATCCAAACCTGAAGGCTTGCTAAGACCACTAGACATACCAGCAGGACCCTGGCAGTCTGTTTCAATGGATTATATTGTGGAACTGCCGCCTTCTAATTTGTTCAATTCAATCCTAGTCATGGTAGATAGATTCACTAAAATGTCCTATTTTGTCCCTACCACCACCCACTGCACTGCCACAGAGACAGCTAGACATTTCCACAACCGCATCCTAACCTAACATGGCACTCCAGCGGAAATCATCTCTGATAGAGGACCACAATTCACCTCCAACTACTGGGCTCAGGTGATGAAGGATTTGGGGGTAAAGAGCTGTATATCAACCTCCTACCACCCACAGACTGACGGCCAGACTGAACAAGTGAACCAAATACTTGAACAGTACCTACAATGCTATGCCAACGCCGACCAAGATAACTGGGCCAAGATGCTACCCATGGCACAGTACGCCTACAACAACAAAGACCATACATCTACTGGAATGTCCCCTTTCAAAGCCAACTACGGGTTTGACCCCACATTGGACCCTAGCATTGAAAACAAGGAAACTAACCCGTCTGGACGCGCCTGGATTGAACAGATCCACGACACCCAAACTATATGCCTAGAAAACCTGAACCAAGTAGTACAGACATACAAGGTCTTTGCTGATTAAAAACGGACCCCTGGTAAACCCCTCCAAGTTGGATATGAGGTCTATTTGGATTCCTGTAACGTGCCCCTGCATGTGCTTTGCAGAAAACTAGCTCACAGATGAAGCAGACCACACAAGATCACCAAGCTCATTGAAGAAGTTGCCTTCAAGTTAGACCTACCCCTCACGTGGAAGATCCATAACGTGTTCCACTGTGCCCTGCTGTTCAAAAAAGACAGAAACTCCCGTACCCACCAGAAGATCAAGTCAAGCCCCCCCCGCCAATCCGGAAGGACCACTCAATTGAGTACAAAGTTGAGTACATCCACAGCAACTGAGTCCACTACAAGACCCCCCAGTACTACGTCAAGTGGTCAGGCTACCCCCCCTCCCCCCCCCCGGAAGAAAGCACCTGGGAACCCTTGAGCAACCTAACCAATGCCAAACAGGACATCCAACAATACCTTGAGAAGAAGGTCCTGAAAGGGGAAATTTTGGGGGAAGAAGGGAATGATGTCAGGAATGACAATTTGGATGCTCCTAAATCTCAAAATATGGAATCAGAGTTGAACCCTGGACAAAACCCTTTACAGACCGCCAGACTCATAGTCTAGAACACAATAACCCACTACTAATTGATGAAGTTGCTGCCAGCCCTCCAGGACCCAAACCCTTAGCTGCCCTGCAGGATTCTGCAAGCAAACTGCCAGTGCAAGATGCCGGGAATTTCCATGAGGTGCCAAGGCCTGATACCGGCAGTTTTCCCGGTGAAATAGACAAATTTCTCCCTGAAAGTTATTCCAAACTCCCCCAAAGTCCCGGGGAAGGCACTGAACCCAAAGCGGCACACAATACCTGAATTGATAAACAGAAGGATTTGAAGTCTTCTCACCCCAAAGCGGCCAGTGGCAAACTGCCAGTGTCAAGCGCCACACTGCCATCTGAGACCCCCAATGCCAACCTGCCTGAGCCCAGAAAACCCAACCAGGTAGTGAAGCCTGGCAGTGTGGTATAAATACCTGCCAGGCCAAGATCAACCCCCATCTTCATTTTTAAAATAAAGGTTATGAGATATTGGTTTCCCCAACTATTGCTGTATTTTATCCTTGCCATCTTCCAGTTAACCCCAAGATTGTCTGCCCCCCTGCCAGCCCGCCAGCTACGTACTGCCCACCAGGTGCCCCCTTTGGTCCTGTCCATTTCACAGAGTACCCCTTAAAGCCTGAGTACAAGGACTACACCACCGACAACATACTAGCCTGGGATCCCTTGGCCAGAACTACTGAGTTAACCAGATACAACCGAGAAGGCCCTTGGTATGTTACTAAACCCCGCCTGTTCAGAGATAAATACAACTTCCTTCCTGCCTACCAAATAGACATGAAACCACCCGTCACCCCCAAACCAATGCCTGCCTCTGCCACTGAGCTCCCACTGGACCATACCAACAAGCTTTTTGGAATTGTATATATTACTCTCACAGGAGTAATAGATACTATTGTCCCAGTTGCCGGTCTGTGATTGTGGGTGGGCAAGTCAATGTCCTACCTCATTAAGTTAGCACTAATCCTTTGGTGGGCTCTGCCCACCCAGTCCGCAACCTGCCAGTTCTCAAACACTAGCAAGCTGGCCAATCAGGGTTAGTTCCCTGACACCCACCCTCTTTTGCTGGCAGTACCTCACCTACTATCTCTAATTCTCTGCTGGAGGAGAACATCTCGGATCTTCCTGCCATCCCGCCTGATGTGGTTATCTTGCCCCAGACACACATCTTTCCTATTGCCATGGACATGTCTACCTTCAATCAAGTGGAAAAACTGTGCTTGCTCTGGTGCAAGGTGGTCGTGCTACTGATATCATAAGCACACAGCTCAAATCCTCATTTGGAAGCCCTGACTACCGCTTTATGATGGTAGAGCAAGGATTAGCCAATTTTCATACATCTTTCTTGAAAGCTACAGAAAACTTCCTTCAGCACTTTTTTTAGCCTGAATTTGTTCATCACCAGTTACTCCTGGGGTTGCACTCCTTCCAATTGAACACCATGTTGACTGCCTCTCTCAACAACTACAAGCATTATGTGGCCTTTTAACAATGAACTCATGATCTCATCTTGTTGTTTTCAGCCAATCACTGTGACTTCTTTGGTCTAACAGCATCTAAAATTCACTGTAGATATTATTTGTACTTTCTCTACCTACTTACGTACAAGATTGACTCCAAGCTTACAAAGTTAGTCAAGCTGCTCGGTGAGAGTCCATCAAACCTAGTCTCACTTCTCAGGAAACTGGCCTAGATAATCTCATCCAACAGCTCAATCAATTATATGATCACTTGAACAACCAAATAGGACTATTGAAAGCTTATGTCACTTCAGTCTTTTCTTTGGCAAAAGAGGCTACCTAAGCTATGCACACAGAATGAATAGCCAAACTCCAGAATCTCCAAGAATTTGTTGAAGAGTTATTCAAGTCTGAGAAGGGTAAGTCATCTATTCCTCCTGCTATCAATCCTAACTCTGAACTGCAGAAGATCTGGGAAGCTATTTATGAGCTTGAGGCAACAATTCAGTAATAGACTGCTGCTGCTTCACCTGCTCTTTCTCCTCCAACTCCTGACCCACAAATAACATAATTAATTGGACAAATGACTGGCCTTTGAGCAGAAGTTAAGGCCTTGCAAGCAACTGCAACTACCTATGTTGACCATCCTCCTCATACCAGAGAGGAAGGCTGTTGTCCTGGAAAGGAAGAAAAACCTTGGATTAAGTGTGCTACTATTCTTGCGCATTTGAAACAAAACATCAATGTGACCTCTAATAACTACAAGGCCCTTGACTCTTACCTAAAAGAGATGAGCAAACTTACCAAGAATATGGATGATTGGTTTTTCCCTCTCATTGTGCAGGTACAAGAGCTGTCTACACAAATTACTGGTGTCTGTGCTACTGCAGCAGTAAAGAAAATTTTGATATACAATGCCCTCCAAGTGCTCATTGCCTCTAGAGACTCTGGAGTCCAGCAAGCAACCACTCTCAATACCTTAAAAGAGAGTTTACACCAATTGTGGACAATGCAACCACCTATTGAGAGTGAGGCTGAGTTTATTTCCGAGGTCCATGTTCTTAACTCTAACTCTCAAGATAGTTTCAATGAGTTTGCCAACACTGGTGTTGATCCTAACTATAAGCCATCTTTTAAGCAGGTGTTTGACATCAAGACTTTGATAATTGCTGCTTTTTCATCATTTATGAGACTGCCATGTTTTAGGTGCCTTACAAGCTAAAAAAGGGACATATCTTGACATTTCTCTATACTACGTGCCAAGAAGTGGTAGTTCCTGAAAAATTTAAGATCACTAATTGGGCCCAGATAAAAGAGATGCTGATGGACAAGTTTGGAGGGGACTTGGTCTTAGAAATCAAGAAGAATGCCTTTATGCACATTTTTTTGAAGCCTAAGAAAACTCTTGCTGAATTTACTGATTGCTTTTACATAAAAGGCTAACAATTTATCATTAGTTGCCAGCTAACTGTGAAAAAAGTGTACACCTCCTGTGCCAATGACCTTCAAGTCAATCAGCCCCTATGTTTGCACTTTAAGGCGCATAAGCCAATGCTATTTTCAATGAAGGGAATCAAAATCCTCTTGTAAAAAATGCATTTAACACATACCAGCCATGTAGTTAAAAAAGTTCACTCTAACTTGTCTGGTCAAGATAGTTGCTCCTCCCACATTGTGACCCTTGACAACAATAGTCAACCTAAACGCCAAGGCTGCCATAATTGTGGAATTATAGGTCATCACTCTCAAGTTTGCACCAACCCAAAGGTAGAGAGCACAGATTATAGAAGTCAGTTGGAAAAAGTCCAGTCAACTTAGAGGCAGAAACACTCTCTGTTGACCACTCTTCCCAGTCTTCTTTTATTGCTACCCTCTCTTCACCTCCTAATAAGTCTGACGCCACATCCTCTCCTGCTGCACCCTCCATCTTGCATCTCTTCCACAATCTGCCTAGTGACTATGACTCTGACAATTCTGAAGACAATGAACTTGATGGGCATGAGTATACAGTTTTAGAAGTTCCTGAGACTATCTCTGTATCCTACAAGCTACGCTCTGGGAAGACTATTATAACTCAGGTTGTGCCTGGATCTCCTACTGCTTGAGATATGGTTTCTTTGTTCTTATCTTGCTCAAGCCAGCCAAGCTCATGTGTGAGGCAAGTCCTCTTCTGAAGCTGATGAACTAGCCAAAGCAATATTTCAAAATGTACTGGTATCCTTGCCTCTAAAAGTTGTATATAAGAAGATTTCAGCTCTTTGTTGCACTTTGGTGAAGTGGGAGAAGAAAATTGCCACCTTTAAAGAAGTTCTGGCTATTTTTTCTGATTTCGAAAGGGATACCACACAAGTAGAAGTAGCTGTCCAGAAAGTGAAGGTTGAGGCCATACTGGACACAGAATCTCCTGTTAATGTGGTCTCCTCTAAACTCATGAAAAAGCTTAAGCTTGCTTCAGACCTCACTTATAATTAATCTTACAATACTGCTGGCTTGTCAACTACTTGTGCTATTGGAGTTTACTCTGTCCTTCTCCTACGTTTTGGAAAGTTGCTTCTATCTTTCCTAGCAGTGGTTCTAAAAAATGATAGTTATGATCTACTGATTGGTACCCAGTTCCTCCAAGAATATAACAGTATTATTAATCTCAAAAAAGTGTTCCTACCCTCTTAAATTATAACATGCCTCTTATATTTGAAGAGCATGTTTGCATTCCAGGAGAGCAGTTAAAGACTTGTGTACTGAAATATCTTACGGGCATTTTTTCCTTGAAGTTTAGAATGCACTCTTCTAATCTCAAGTCCCCATCATTGTCTTGCCCTGCAGAAAAAGAAATCCTCTTATTAGCTCCTCATGCCTTTTTCATTTTTCCTGGGTCACAGGTGATAGTGGACTCACAGGTTTCTTACAAATTGCCTTCCAAGATGTTTATGGAACTGTCAAGGGTCTGGATATACAAGCATTCTGGCTACTGCCAACCTACTTAACATCCAGCCATTGCCCAATTTGATGCCCTTCCAATATACCGTTTGACATACCGAGAATGATAGCCAAGCAATATCACATGACTGCCCAAGTATTCAGTGGCTTGAACCCATCCTGCACATGACCGACCTCTAGGTTTAATCCAACTAGATCTCTGCCACAGCCAAATCTATATAAGTCTAAAATATAATCCAATAAAATATACTTCTCTTTTTTCTTAATTCCATATTTGAAGCTTTTCCAAAAGGTGCTCCTTATCACTAGTAGCAGCTACAGTTTTTCAACCATGCCCATGAGAGAGAAAATGACTGACCAAAACCTGCCCACCTTTGCTCACGTACTCAACCAGGCCACATCCCAGGAGACCTGGAAAACATACTTCTGCGCCCACAACATTGATGAAGATATACCTAGTGGATGCACCATATTCAAAGGTCTGGTCATGCCCAAAGCATGCGCTAAGATAATTTAATACATTTGCTCTCTCCAACCACAAACAAACACACAACCACCTATCACAGGTGAAGTGACCAACACCAAGTACATTGGTATTGACAAATTCTTTGGTAAAAACAAAGAAAACATCATCAACTGGCTATACCACACAGCCGCCAAACTCTGCGCCAGCCGCATCCCCCATGAGAAATGGGTCCAGGAAGTCAGCAAGCCTCTGTATGAGGCCGCAGATAACTGGTTTGCCACCTGGGTTGGCTCACAAACTAAAGACCAGCTTGACAACTGGGAAGAGTTCAAAGTGGACATCACTCACAACTTTTGTGTCACCAAATCCCTCCAAGACATTACAATACAGCTCAGCGATCTTCCTCAGAAGACCACCATCACAGTTTACGTCAATGAATTCAAGAAAATACACCACAAAATCCAAACCCCAGCACAAGCTGACAATGTGCACACAAGAGCCTCATTTATCAACAGAATGAAACTCTCTGTTGCTGCCCTTATCCGCCCAGAGGCTAATACCTCCATGCCTGTGCTCATTGCAGAAGCCAAGTGCGCAGAAAAACGCGCAAAAATGGAATATGCTGCACACAACAGCAATTGCTTCTCAAACAGCAATGGCAGAGAAAACTCCAATGGCAAAAAATTCCAGAATACCAACCATAACAACAGCAACTCCAATTGCAACAATGGCAATTGCAGCCAAAGCGCAAACGACTCCCGTCCCAAGAAAGAGGACACCACCAAAGTTAACAATGCAGAAACAGCAACCCGTTATGAATCTAACCCCACATTTTCTGACCTCAAAGGTCTCAAAACAGAGGAACAGGGAAAAGAGGAGGGAAAACAGGCTTAAGTGCCCCTGTCTCCCCCCAACTTGACAAGAAACTGTACCAAGGCACAAACTTTGCTGCTCACATCCCCTGTGTCCCACAATTCTCCATTTTTATGAATGTAAAAATTAAAGATTGCTCACAACTTCTTGTCTATTCATGCACTTAAAAATCACATACACATAAAATTTTGTTTGAATCTGGTGCACAACACACTATGGTTAGCAAACCTTTTGTAACCAAGTACAAAATACCAGCTGTCAAATCCAACTTCAAATACGCCAGAATGGCAGATAAATCAAAGGTTCTACTCAAAGGCAAAACAACTCCCTTCAGAATTGACCTCCAAGGCATAAAAACGCCTATCAAAGAACTTGTCATGAACAACATAAATTACACCATTGTAGCAGGCATGGACTGGTTCACCCAAGTGAACCCCAGCATATGTTAGAAAACAAAAACCATGACCATCAAATGCAACGGAGTCAATTTCAACATCCTCAAAGAACCCAATGACCTCATTCTAAGAGACACAGTATTTGTCCAGGTCATAAACTGAGATGACTCATAACATCTAACCAGAGATAGTACCCTCCACATAATGAGGTACACTGAGTTCAATAACATGCAAACAACCAAGATCCAATGCCCAGAACTTGTGGCACTCCTAAATGAATACACCCATGAAAACGGAGACATAAACCCTCAAAACACATACTGAGGACAACTTATCTAAAGGCTTCATCCGCTCATCAGAATTCCTGTGGGGGGCAGCAGTGTTCTTTGTAAAGAAAAAGAAAGGCACTCTGTGTCTAGTAACCAACTACAGAGCACTAAATGCAAGCACAGTAAAGAATAAATACCCTCTTTCACTCAGAGAATCTGTTTGCAAGACTCTCAGGAGCCAAATTTTTCTCCAAAATTGACCTCACCTCAGGTTACAACCAAGTTGAAGTAAAAGAAAAGGACATACCAAAAACCGTGTTCTGTACGCAATTTGGATCCTTTGAATGTAGAGTAATGAACTTTGGGATGACCAACACTCCTGCAACGTTTGTCACCATGATGAACCAAGCACTGAATGGCCTCTCAAATACATTATGCTACCTTGACAATATCATCATATTCCCAAAAACAAAAGAGGAACACCTCCTACATGTCCGCAAGACACTCAATCAACTTGCAAAGCACAAACTTTATGCAAAACCAAGTAAGTGCCAATTTATGGAAAAGGAACTCCTGTTCTTGGGCCACATTGTCTCTGACAGTAGCATCAAAGCAGATCCAGACAAAATTAAAGCCATAAATAACATGCAACACTCCACCTCCGTTAAAAAAGTTAGATGCTTTCTCAGTATGGTAGCTTATCTAAGGAAATACATCAAAGACTGCAAAAAACTAACCGCATCAATCAATGACTTAACCAAGGGTAATTCCAAAAAGAAATCCATCTGAACACCAGAATGTGACAAGAATTTCCAATTATTAAAACAAGCTCTGATTGAAGCACCAATCTTGCAATATCCTAATAACAATGGGTGCTACAAGCTCAAGTCAGATGCCAGTGACACCGCCATTGGCGCAGTCCTGTGCATCCGCCAGCCAGGGCAGCAAGACTTCCTGCCAGTATGTTATTAAAGCAGAAAATTAACTAATAGTGAGCAGAGATACCCAATACACGATAAAGAATTGCTAGCAATATACCACACATGCAAGAAATGAAGATGTTACTTAGAAGAACATTTAAACGTCCAAGTACTAACTGACCATAAATTCTTAATATATTTCAAAACTCAGAATGCACTTGCACAGCAACAAGCCAAATGGATGTCCTTGCTGGAACAGCTTAATTTGGACATCAAATACAAAAAGGGGCAGAGCTGGTCACGGCTGATGCTCTCTCTAGACTATGTCAGCCTAGAGAGAATCACCCTGACCACCTGGACCCTGACTGGCCTAACCTGTACAACACTGAGTATAAATCAAAAGAAAAGGCCCCTCAACACATCAACTGACCCACAATACATTAGTAAGGAACAAAAAGTATTTCCATGTATCAAATGGCATGAGTATACCAAATTATTAACAACAAACATGTCCCGTACATCTCACTTGCACAAAAAGTTGACATCATACTAAGACATCACCGCCTACTAGGACATACAAAGGCTAACAACCTATACCTCACACTAAAAGAGATAGTATGATGATCCAACCTCAAACAGGATATAGTTGATGTTCTGAAAAAGTGCACAGTGTGCAAGAAATACACCAGTACAAAGGCTCCTCAGCCAACGGTCAACCCAGTACCAGACCTTGAACCATTCAAGGTTTGGGGACTGGATGTAGTGGGCCCCTTCCCAGAAACAGAAACAAACTAACACTTTCTTAATTGTAGCTATCAACTTTGCCACACACTGGCCCATCTGCTGGGCAACAAAGGGCCATAAAGCAGAAAAAATCAAGTGTTTCATTAACAAAGCAATCATAGCTGACTACAGCACTCCAGACTACATCATAACTGATGGAGCAACAGAGTTATCAGGTCACATAGTAAATGATAACTTAAAATCCAAAAACATTAAACACTCCACAACCTCTCCATACAGGCCACAGGCTAACGGTAGAGTGGAACGCCTCAATGGCAGCCTTATCAGGACCCTAGAGAAAATAATGGATGGCAAAGCCAAAGACACATGGCCACTATACGTGAAACATGCATTACTAGTATCCCAAGTCCGCACCAATCAAGGAACAGGCTATTTACTGTTTGAAACTAACCTACAGGTACAAACCAGAAATAATCACCTGCAACAAACAGCCATACATAAAGATCCTCCCAGGGAAACCCCCCACAGTAGAACAAGCACCAAATCTACAACACATCCACCTTAAAGCTAAAATAGCAGAAATAAAGAGGCTCAAAACACAAAAGGTAACCTCCACAGAGGAACCACTTCCCATTGACTCCCCTGTCTGGGTTCTAGCTGGCAACAGAAAGAAACTAGACTTGGTACACTAGGGACAAGGAAGAATCATCAAGTACAGACCAGATCACAACACCTATCTAGTAAAGTTCAAGGTGCAAAACCCCAATTGTCAAGAAATACCACAGAACCTGTCTCTGTCTCATTAAAGGAGAACACTTAACCAGACTGGTTCCAACTAGTAAACAGCTCCAGGAGCATCAGGCGGCAGACGTGAAAACAAAGCCCCTCTTGATGCACCAGAGTAACCCCTTAAGGGGGTGTCAAGGGTCTGGATGTACAAGCATTCTGGCTGCCGCCAACCTACTTAATATCCTAGCCATTGCCCAATTTGGTGCCCTTCCAATATATCGTTTGACATACCAAGAATGGTAACCAAGCAATATCACATGACTGTCCAAGTATCCAGTGGCTCGAACCCCATCTTGCACATGACCAACCCCTAGGTTTGATCCAACTAAATCCCCGCTACAGTCAAGTCTATATAAGTCTAAAGTATTATCTAATAAAATATACTTCTCTTCTTTCTTAATTCCATATTTGAAGCTTCTCCAAAAGGTGCTCCTTATCAGAACTATACTCACCCAAGCCTCTGAGATAAAACAAACCTTGTCTATGCCCTGGGATCCTAAACGTCACTCACAAAGAGCCTGTATAACTGTTGTTAGCTAACTCAACTGAAAATTCAATGCAATTTACTAAGAGACAGATACTTGGACATGGACAGCTCTTGAGTGCACCAGCTGTAAATTTCCTTCACTTTTTGGGACATTCAGTGACCTTGCGCTGCCAGAAGCTGAACCTCAGGTCTTGTTTCTCTTTTCAGACCAGAATTTTTCACAGTTAACCCCAGTTCAGCAATATGAGTTGCTAAAGCTGCTAGATCACTTCACAGACATCTTTTCTCAAGGCCCTAACAATTATGGACTGTCCAAAAGTGTCATACATCATTTTAATATGGGAGATGATCCACCTTTCAGAGTGAAGCCCTATTGTTGCAGCAGGGTTGAGGATGTCCAGGTCTCTAAAGAGTTGAAACAGCTTTTAGATGTCGGGGTGTTAGCTTTCTCCCAGAGCCCCTGGGCTTTTTCACTACTGATCCTGAAGAAAAAGGATGGGGGACATTGTATTGTGATAAATTATTGATGTCTTAATTCCCTGACCAAGAAGGATTCTTACTCTTTGCTTCATATCAATGATGCTTTAAAACAACTAGGAGGCTCTAAGTTTTTCTCAGCTATTAATCTCACTTCAGGATATTGTTAAGTGGATTTATTCCCTGCAGATAGAGAGAAGGCTGCTCTCATCACCTCTGAGGGGCTTTTTGAGCCCACCCACATGCCTCAGGGATTATGCAATGCTCCTGCCACTTTCCAGAAAGCTATGGGCTCAATCCTCTGCAACTTAAAGCTGTCATGTGTGTTAGTGTATCTAGATGATATCATGGTCTTTAGCGCTACTTTCACTGAACATCTGGATCACCTGAAAGCTGTATCTCTTAAGATCTGAGAAGCTGGTATCAAACTTAAGCCATCAAAATGCTCCTTCTTTAAGGATTATTTGGAGTTTCTGGAACATGATGTTACATAAACAGGTATCTGCCCAATGACATATAAGGTAGACACCATTAACAACATGCTGCCTCCCACTAATTTCTGGAAATTTCAAGTCTTCTTGGGGATGATGAGATACTATAGACAGTTTATCCACGACTTTATCAAGCTCAGTGAACCTTTAGTATAGTTACTGAGAGATGTGCCTTTTGAATGGACAGACAGTCAGCAAAATCTTTTAGGCACTGAAACAGAAGTTAAAAGAAGCACCCATACTAGTATAACCCAATTATGACAAGGAGTTCATTCTATATAGCAACTCTAGCAGTGTTGCAGTGAGAGTCATCCTGGCACAACTGGACAATAAAGGCGTGGATCATCTTGTTGCATATTCTTCCTGCATTCTCAATAAGCATGAGAAGAACTATAGTGTGACAGAAAAGGAGTAGTTGGCCATGTTGCATCAGTCAAAGAGTTCCACCATTACATATATGGCATACATGTCACTGTAGTCACATATCACTTCTCTCTTCACTGGCTGCAACAACTAAAAGAGCCTGAAGGACAACTTGCGTGCTAGTCCCTGCAGCTGCAAGGCTATGACTTCACTGTGATTCACTGCCCTGGAGTTCAACACCAGAAAGTGAATGGCATATCTCAAATGCACATCCTAGCTTTACACCCCAATAAAGCAGACCAATTGTATGAGCTTATTAGTTTTCCTATGGCTTGGGAGTCGGAGCCTGAAGAAACATAACTAGCTTTAAAGAAGTTATCAACAGATATGGTGATCAGAGACAACCAATTATTCAAAAAGATTAGGTCACTGTATCTGCTGTATGTTCATCCTAGTGTGAGAGTGTCAGTGATACTTCAAGCTCATCTAGATACTGGCCATGGAGGGATATCTAAGACTCATAACTGGTTGACAAAGCACTACTATTGGGAAAACATGATAGCATTGATCCCTGATGTACATGGCCTCCTGTCACAACTGTCAGCTGCAATGTTCTTGTCTCTGTTCAACACAAGTTCAAGTTGGTACTATCTAAGCACCCTTTCCACACTGTCCGTGTGGACGCAGTGGATCCTCCTCCTTGCTCCTGCTCTGGGTGTCAGTTCATCTTTATTGCAGTGGATCATTTCAGTAAATAGGTGGAGGCTAGGACAACCAAAGATATTACCACCAAGACAACTATCACCTTCCTCCTCCAAGACATGTTTTATTGCCATGGTTGTCCTCAAGTGCTTCTTTCTGACAATGGCACTAATTTCAATGCTTGCCTGATTATTTTGCTGGTGGAGGTCATGGGTACTCATCAGTTTTTTGTTGCCTCTTATAACCCCTCTACAAATGGTACTGTAGAGCACATCAATTCTTCTCTGGTCTCTATCATGCGCAAGTTAACTCATTCAAATGCTTTTAACTGGGATTTATACCTGGCTGCTGTCCTCTTTGCCTACTAATTGAGTAAACATCGCATAACTGGGTTCTTGTTCTTTGCAATGTTATATGGGCAAGAGGCCACCACCCCGTCAACCTTGGGACACACATTGGTTGATCTAAATAATACACTTGATTCTGAACAGCAAGTCAAATAGTTAGTCAATAAGGTCATAGACATCCAGACAACTGCCTACACCTCTTCTTATAAGACTAAGACCTTGGATTTATCACCTCCCAACACACCTTACTCTCCCATCTCTGAGTTCAACATTGGAGATCAGGTTCTATACTATCAGCATAAAACAGATGGTTGAGCCCACAAACTTGACTCTATTTGGGTTGGCCCTCTGACAGTGATCTTCAAGTGGGGTCCCAAGTATACCATAAAGATGAATCCCTCTGGCTGTCCTTTTGCTTTGGTCCACGCCAAGTTCCTCTGTACCTACTATCCCCCTGAGTTCAATATTGAGGCAGGATCTGTCATGAATTTGAATTCACAGAATGACTTATGCAAAAACCTTAGCTTTTACTTTTGACTTACTGAGTTTTCTTTACCCAAATATGGGTTGATGTCAATAACTGAGCCTTCCGGATCCCTATCTGCCTCTTGCCACTTGGGGTACCTCCACTTAGGCTATTAGATTGAATCTTTTGGTATAAATTTAAATGTACTTTTCTTCAATAAAATAAGTTCATTTTTTGCTCGTTAATTTTGGCACTGAATCTTTGGCGCTCATCTTTCATTTGCTAGGAAGATATCTATTAATCATACCTAGATCAAACAGGCTTAAACCCAGAACCACATATCTTTTGCATTTAAGACTTTCACCTGAGTTCTTTATTATGTCAAATAATAAAGCGCAACTTGACATGGCGCCTCTTAGTCATTGCTGTGAATTATATATCCAGGATCACGCCAATTGTGTGCATGGTCTTTCAGGCTTGGCCTGCCTCCTGTGTGAGAGTCCAGCCAGACTCTGGTATGGGCCTTGACGCATATTTTTATGTGGGAAATCACTTGCTCAGCAAGCCTCAGCATGGTTAGGTCAACAAGCCTAAGCTTGCTTTAATTGTAGAACAGGATGATGTTGACAAATGGAAGTTCTTCTGTGATGCACTCATGGTCTGGCTTGACTGAGAAAGTTGGTGGGGCAGAGGGACATCAGGAAAGGAGAGGCAGGGTTCAGGAGCAGGAACTATCTCCTGATCCAGAACTCTAGGAGATGGAGTAAAGGCTGGCAGTGGTTGGAGGCAGCAAGAAGTTGCTCCATTCTCCAGCGCTAGCATTGGTGCTGGAGGTACTCTCTATTTGAAAGCACCAGCAGTATAAGATTTGTTATAACTGTAATAAACCCCTGCAAAGTATAAATGCTCAGTGTGCATTAACCAACAAAAGTTTATTAAGTAAAGATGTCAACAAGGGAATGGTTGTCAGTGTTCCCAGCTATATCCTGCTGGGAAACTGCAATTGTACTTACTGGCAACTTCTTATTGGTTGTCAAAGAGTTATTATTGAGTTGGGTTTCATTAACAGCCCCTGATTTGTGAGTAAGTGGATTACTTTCACTATTCTTGCCCTGGGGAAGCTGGAAGGAAATTTTTGGGCCCTTTGGCAACCTAAGTCCCAACTCCTTGGTTTCAGAGGGTGTGGCAAATTAAATTATTTTTGCTTGGTGTTAGAAAAATTTAAAATTTTCCTCAGGTTTGACTTTTAACAGGGTTTGATTTCCCATTTGGCATTAAGGTTTTCATTTGGTCAATCAGTGTGATCAAAAACCCAATTGTTCAGTTGTGTGGTCTCTTGATTGAAGAATTAAACCTACATAACATAGGGTTTTGTCTGGCCAGTTCTGGGCCCTGACAGATTCTTCTGCTGCACTGTCAGCTACTTATTTTCTGCCAGGCGCTTTACTTGGTCTTGTTTACTTTATGAAATACCTCTTGAAGCCCAAATATAGATACTACACTTCTGATAAGATGCTAGCACATAAATATTTGGCCCAATTTAATGAGCTGATCAGACATAACAAGAAGAAACCTTGACACATTAACAAGTCCTGTCTGTTCAATTGTTGTAACTGTGCTGTTTTAGCAGAGTTACAAGGGGAAAAATATTTAGAAACTAGATAATAATCTTTATTGTGAGATAGTGATTATATAGTCAATGTGAATCAAGGATAACAGGAACATGATTGCTGATCACACGGTTGGATGAAAGAGGGGGGTGGCTTGATCCTGATAATGAGTCAAGCGCCAAAACAAGGTATCCACCATAAAGGATCATCATCTGTTCATGTTGTTGGATTTGGTAATTTGAGTTGACTTCCTAGTCTGACTTTGGGTGACTGGATAATTGGATTGCGGGTCACAAACCCGCTTGGTTGGAACCTTGCTGGCAGGTCGAGCCTGCGGTTTCGACACAATGATAAACACAACTTCCTCTCTGCCTACCAACTAGACAAAGCCACCTGTCACCCCCCCAAACCAATGCTTATGTCTGCTGCCAAGCTCTCCTTGGATCATACCAACAAGCTATTTGGGATAGTGTATATCAGCCTTACTGGGGTGATTAACACTATTATCCCAGATGTTTGGAGTATTTTATATTACTTTAAAGGCTTGGTGAACTCTATGATACCCAGTTCTGGCCCTTGGTCCTTGCTTGGCTGATCATTATTCTATGTTATCAAGTTGGCTCCCATCCTCTGGTGGGCCTTACCTTCTGGCCTGGTGGTTCCGCTGCCTGTGTCAAATAGCTTTCCCACCAACAGTCAGTATCCTGACAAACTGAATTATTGTGTTTAAATCCCTGAATAGGGTGTTTACTACAGTCTTTGTTGCAAATGTGCTAATTAGAAAAGGGATTTGATGGACATTAAGTTCAAAGTCAGATCTAGATTCAAGTACACATTAGGCAATCACAAAATTGATCAATTAAGAACTTGTGGACACCAGAGCATTCTGGATCCTGCAAAAAATCTTTGCAGGAATAAGCTCATTAGAAGGTTCACATTATGACTAAAACACTAGGACACTTAATTACAGAATCAAAGTGTGCACCTAGTTTTTAAGTCCAAAAGACTAAATGGAGGTGGCATCAACAATACAATTGCCTGATCAATTCCTACTTCTGGGTATGAATTGATAGCTAATATTGACACTGATGCCAATATTAGTGTTGAACACCAAGCCTGGCCCAAATTTCACATTCTCCTGATTCCCTTTTTTCCAATTTTTTACCTCATTATATATAATTTGATTAACATATCAAATAAAGACAATTTTTACCCCCAATCTATTTTTCACTCTTATTTGGATTTACTAACCTACTATCAGGTATAGTAATTGAACAATTACAAGGGCTAATTCTTACCCAGCATAGCTAAACAGTCTGAATTGCATTATTTGGCGCTCATGGCTTTCTCTGGACTTGCTGCCAGTCCCTTGCTCTGCTGTTGGCCTGTTTTTATGAAGAGAGGAATGTTTTACCTATACCTGGTTACTTCTACCCAGTGCAATTCAGTGCAAACTCTTAATGCTTCTACCTTGCTATCTGATAGATCTGTTAGTGCTTTCTATGGTCTATCATGCTTAATCTAGTGGTTGCCTAACCATCAACAACTTTTAAAAGTTGCCAGCTCTCTTTCAAGCATGATCTCCTAGATAAACACTATTGCACAAGCCCTTGTTTCCTTAAAATCCAAGCAACTAGATCCTATGGCTGGAAGAACTGCAATAATTAATGGCCCCTGCACCATGGATCCTGTTTTTGTGGAGAAAGAATGGCACCAAGAGCCGTTGTCTGAATCTTATTGCTCTTCTAATAGAATCTTTTTAATTCTGGTACCATTCAGAATGAATTTGTTAACTCTCATTCTGGAATGATTCTCTTAATGAACAAGAAAGAATATGTCATTGCTTCCTTGATACCTTTTGAGATCAAGCAACACTCTTCTTGTGAGGATCATGGTCACTCAAAGAAGATAACTAAGGGGTCTGAAGATATCCTTGACACCTGAAACACAGATACCTCTACTCTTTAAAAATGCCATAGTCTTTAAGAATCATTTTAGAGCTGCAGGAAACTTCAAGAGCTCTAGAAAAACAGATGAGAATACTGGAAGATGAGTTGGTCCTGGCCTTTTAGGAGAAAAAGGCATGGCTAGATGAACTAGATGGACAACATACTCTCTTCTACTCCCTTCAAAATTTCCTTAGCTATCAGAAATAAACTATTCTGGAGCTGCAGGAAACTACAAGTGCTCAAGAAAAACATTTAGAAATCCTGAAAGAGAAGTTAGTTCTAGCCTTTCAGGAGAAGCAATCATGGTTAGATGAACTGAATGCCCAAAGTACTCTTATTGAATCCCTCCAAGACCAACTAAACAAGCACATTGGGTATGCCTCAGCAATTAATACCCCTTTGCCTTTAATTGGACCACATGAAAATATTGAAACTGGTAGTTTCCTCTCTCAGAAGAACTATATCACAATGCTATTTCCTGACTTCTATCACTGATGCAGAAGCAATGAAGAGAATTCCTACTCTATTAAACATTCAGTGTATAGCCTGGAGACTACTTGGGAACCTTTTAATAACTTCTTAGTGACTTCAGATTGCTCTACATCAACCACATCTCATACTGACCAGGATGAAGAGATATATACTGACAATTCTGATAATGAAGAAGATAATAAGAATCACTCTCAGGGCACAGAATGCCCTAGACAATCAGCTAGCCTACCTGAAGATAAACCAACCAACAGCATGAAAAGCATTTCCAACTGTCTTCCTTGAAGAAAACCCCCTTTCTAACTGTGAATGGCCAGGGATTTGCAAGGCCCCTGGGCCGCAAAACCCTGGCATTTAACCTAAAAATGAAATCAGGTCCCTTTGCTATTGGGAAATGATAAATTAGAAAAGCAATTGTTTGATTGGGCAATCAGGTGCTCAATTGCTTGCAGATTTTAATAATAGCTGTGGCACCTCAGCATACTGCAGCCAAACTCATGGCTATGAAGAATCTACCAATGTCCTTTCCTTTCCAGGTCCCAGTGCGCAATTTCCAAGCTATTTTGCAAGTATCACTGAAAATGATGCCACCAGGCCTCTGATGGCACAAAAGGCTAAGTATTTCTCAGTAAATATAAGTAATGAGGAGGAAAAACCTTCCTCACTGTTGAAATCTTAAAATAAATGACTTTATGCACTGGGACCTATTATTTTCTTGCAGGAATTATCTATTTTTGCATCAATATAATCATTCTGTTTTCATCTATTTGCAAATCCACTGCACAATACAATCATGTTTATCCATTCTCTCCTGGTTCTGCTCCTATCCAGTTGGCTAAGCCACCTTGCGCCATTGACCTGAAGTTCTTTCACCCTCATCATATGGATCTTCCTCCTGGCCACTCTAGAGGCTCAATTTTGTCTACCATGAAGGAGATTCTTACTACTCTTCCCCTATCCAATGTGCCTCCTGTCCAAGACTTTAGTAAGTTGGGGTTTCTCTACATTATACTACTGGGGCTGGCCAATCAGGTTGTGTTCTCATATCAAAAGTTGGCGTCACCTGGCTACTGCTGTGAATTATATTGTCAGGATCACACCAATTGTGCACATGGCCTTTCATGCCAGGCCTGCCACCCCTGTAGAAGTCCAGCCAGACTCTGGTATGGGCCGTGACAGTATGCAAACCATATCTAAATTAGTAGCCCTGGACTCCTATTTTTCTTTGATTATAGGGGCATCGTATATGCTTTTATTTTTGACCTCAGCTTACTACCTAAGACAGCTTATGACCAAGAAACAAACAAAAGCCAAGAAGAAGTTGTTGCCAAGCCATCCCAAGTTAAGACTGTGGCATTCTTCACCTCAATCAGAATGCTGTCATCCCCATGAGTCTTTCTGATCTACCAAAATGGGTTTGGCTGGCTTAAGAGAAGGAATAAGAATGATTAATGCCTTGTTTTGCACCCATCCTGGGAGTTTCAGAGACAACACTCAGAGGGTTATGATGATAGCTGCCCAACTAAAAAATGCCGCTAGAGAGACCTTTCTATTAAAACAGCAGGCTTGACCCATCAACAAGGTTCCAACTAAGCAGGTTTGTGACCCATAACTTGACTTCCCAGCAACCCATAGCCAAACCAGGAAGTTGACTCAAATTTTCAGATCCAACAATATGAACAAATGGTGATCTCTTACGGTGGATGACTCAGTTTAGCGCTTGACTCATTACCAGGGTCAAGTCACCCCTTTCATTGTCCAACCAAGTGATCAGCTCAATAATGTTTCTCTTATAGTGATTCAGCGCAACTATATAATCCCTATCTCCAAATAAAGATAATTATCTAGTTTCAAAATATTTTTTCTATTTTAACTCTGCTAAAACATCACAGTTATAACATTTCTGACTAGCCTAGAGGAAGATCTGGACCTCATACTCTCCTACAACCAATTCTTAAAGAGAATAGACTCTGCCACTACCCCTGCTGGGGCCAAGAGCCAGGCTTACATGGGGCCCATCTGTCTGAGCCAGGGAAGGGAAAACCTGGAGACCTAAATACAATGATTCACACGCCTGGCAGAGGCTGCCAAGATTCCAAACAATATATCTGGTTTACACTTCAGAAACAGTTTGAACTCACATCACTCCAGCCTGATTAGACATCACTGATGTGACCTCCCCAAAGACAAGCTCCTGGCTATTGCCAGAGGCATGGACTTCAGCCAACTGCAAGGGTACCACACTGGCCAGATCAGGAACAACCAAACCCCTGGTGCCAGTAGGCACTGATTTGAACATGACACCAGAAGAGTACCAACACCACGTTGGAAGTGGGCTATGCTTCTACTGCCATCAGAGTGGCCATTTATCTAAGGACTGCACTAGCTGCTCCAATGAAACCCAAGGAGCCATCTTTTTAGCAATAAACAATGCTTCCCAGTTTTATCCTATCATTGACACTACTTTATGTTATCATGACCATGAGGTGAACACTGTAGCCCTCCTAGACGGTGAGGTAACCCTCAACTACATGGAACATAGTCTAGCTGAGAAACTGGGTGTACCAATCCAGGAAAACTCCTGATTTGCAACCTTGGGAAACAAGATAACAGACCTGTCCCACAAATGCAAAGAGTCTGTCTCCCTAAATTTAAGTGAAAAGCTCCTGCCCACCAGATTCTACGTCATGGAGAAGCTTCCCAAACCTGTGGTGATAGGGTTTGAATGGTGGGTTGACCACCAATTGAACTTAGTCTATAAGAACCATCAGGTGACTGTCACTCATGAGAACCAAACTTTAGAGGTTCCCTGCTTGAACCCTCAACAGACCCCTGAGGTAAACAACATTGCCATGAAATTTTGCAAAGCTGAGATCCCAAAATGTTTGAAGCCTTGGGAGTCCATCTTCTCATAAGAAGAAGCCACCACCTTATCTAAACACAGCCAGTTTGAGCACATTATTAATCTTCTGCCAGAAATTCACCCTAAACATGGACCTGTTTACAGTTGCAAAATGAAAGAACAAGTTGCCTTAAGAGAGTACCTGGACAAGATGTTAAAAAATAGATACATATACATCTCCAAATCTCCCTTCTCATCCCTTTTACTGATTGTTAAGAAAAAGATGGTGATCTACGTGCTTGAAGTGTGAACTACCAGGACCTAAACAGCATCACTTTGAAAAACAGATACCCTGTACCCAACACTGAAGACCTTTCAGATCAACTTTCATGAGCCAATGTCTTCTCAAAAATTGATCTGAGGTATGCCCTTAACCAGATTTGTATCAGGCCTGGTGATGAATGAAAGACTGCTTTCAAGACTAGGCAAGGTCTTTATGAATACCTGGTTATGTTGCTTGGGTTGTGCAATGCACCCAGCACCTCCAAGCTATAGTGGACGTGGTCTTGGGAGGACTCAAGGACCAGTGTTGCATAGTTTACTTAGATGACATCCTCATCTACAGCCATACCCCTGAGAAACATGTCAAACATCTTTAAGCTGTTCTACAACGCTTCAAGGAACATGAACTGTTTCTTAAGCTCCAGAAATGAAATTTTTTCCAGGAAGAAGTAGAGCTATTGGGTTATAATGTGTTTAAAGAAGGATTTGCTATGACACCTGACAAAATAGAGGCTGTGACGTCATGGCCTGAACCTAAGAGCTGCAAGGTAGTCAGAAGCTTCCTGGGCCCGGCAAACTTCTGCCGGGAATCTGTCCAAAATTTTTCTTTTATCTGCCTGCCCTTGACCTGCCTCACCTCTGAGAAATACCGGTTTGTGTGGGATGACACCGCCAGATCTGCCTTTGAGTTTTTCAAGAACACCTTTGTGTCTGCCCCTGTCTTGGAAATGCCAGTTTATAATAAACCCTTCATTGTGGAGACAGACACTCCAACTTTGCATTAGGGGGTGTTGCTTCAGGAGGGGCATGATAAGAAAGCTGCACCCTGTAGCTTACTACTCAAGGAATTTCACTACACCTGAGTTTAACTACCCCATCTACTACAAATAGATGCTTGCTATCATCCAGTCCTTGAAACATTGGAGAAGATACTTGTGCCAGGCCAACCACCCAGTGAAAATTATGACTGATCATAAAAACCTGGCATACTTCTTCAAGCTGCAACAACTAAACCAGCGCCAAGCTAGATGTGCCCTATTCCTAGAAGATTATGACTTATTAATCAGCTATAAACCCAGAAAGATCAACCTTGTACCTGACGTCCTGAGCCAAAGAGTAGACCCTTTTTCTAGTGCCAAAGAGGTTGAATAATTCAACACTAAATCCTTGCTGTCTCCCAACATGATTGAGCCAATGCTCCTGTTCCTAGGGCTAGTCAGTAGAAGAGAAGAAATACAACTAGATAGGACTGTAGCCCAACACTGCATCTTCATCATGGAAGACTTAAAGAAAGATATCAACAGCTGATACTACCAAACAGGCTACTCCTTACATGGGAACACCCTAAAACTACACAGACGCACCTAAATACCAGAAGACCTACTGTACTTAGAGATACTGAAGGAATACCACAACTCTCCTATTTCAGGACACCCCAGGTGTACAAAGACTCTCAAAGAAACCCAGAGAGCCTACATGGGGCCCAGGATAAAGCCAGAGATTGAAGGATACCTTAGTGGTTACAAAACATGTGGACGTACCAAGACCAAGCAAGGAAAGCCAGAAGGATTACTACAGCCCCTTCAAATTGCAGAAGGCCCTTGGAAGTCAATATTCATGGACTATATTGTGGAGCTGCCTAATTCAAAGGGATTCAATGCCATCTTTGTAATTGTCAACTGTTTCACTAAAATGGCTCACTTCATTCCAATAACAACCAAAGTAACTGCAAAGAAAACAGCCATCCTATTCAGAAATCAAGTATTCATGAACCACAGGTTCCCACAAGAAGTGGGATCAGACAGAGGCCCTCAATTCACCTCCAAGTTTTTGGCCCAAATCCTAAAGAATTTGAAAATAAAAGGATTGTTGTCTACTGCATATCATCCTCAGAGCAATGGGCAGACCAAGAGAGTAAACCAGCTCATCAAACAGTACTTAAGATACTATGTAAACTCTTAACAGAACAACTGGGTAACACACCTGCCAATGGCTTGATTTGCGTACAACAACCAAGACCACAGCTCCACCAACATGTCTCCCTTTAAGGCCAACTACATATTCAACCCCACATGGGACTCCCCTCACATAGAGAAATATGACAACCCCAGAAGGACAAGATTGGGTCAGCAACATCCACATGTGCCAAGAAGAATGCACCCAGAAACTGAAAAGAACAGGACAAGTATACAAGGACTTTGCTGACAAGAAACAAAGCCCTAAACCATCAATTGAAGTAAGAGACATTGTGTGCCTCAGCAAAAAGAACATCAAGATCACTGTCCTGTGTGCTAACTTGAGTCACCAACAACCAGGTCCCTACAAGGTCCCACAGTGTATTGGAGCCGTAGCATACCAGTTAGAACTACCCCAGAAAGAAAATTTATGATTTATTCCATCACTCTCTGCTATCAAACAAGAAAGGGTCTTCTTTCCTGCACTAGATAGTAAGAACAGCTCTCCAACCTATCAAAGTAGGAAGATTCACAGAACACAAAGTTGAAGCCATCTTAGGACACAAACTCTGTTATCAAAAACCACATTTTCTGATCAAATAGAAAGGGTACTCAAACAAAGAGAATACTTGGGAACCAGAATTCAACCTGGAGAATTTTGCTACTCTGATGAAAGAATACAAGTTTTGAAATAAAGAGCGGTGCTCTGCAAGCTCAACAATGATAGAAAATGATGTTAGGGCCCATAATGCTTTAGACAATCAGCTAGCCTACATGAAGTTAAAACAACCAACAGTGTGGAAAGCATTGCCAACTGCCTTCTTGGAAGAAAACCCCCTTTCTGACTGTAAATGGCCAGTATTTACAAGGCCCACATGCCGCAAAACCCTGGCATTGAGATTAAACACAAAGTCAGGTCCATTTGCTATTGGGAAATGATAAATTGGGAAAGCAATTGTTTGATTGCGCAATTGGGAGCTCAATTGCTTGTGGGTTTTAATAATAGCTGTGGCACATTGGCATTCTGCAGCCAAACCAATGCTCATGATATACCAGCCAATGCCCTTTCCACCTCAGGTCCCAGTGTGAAAATTCCAAGCCATCTTGCAAGTATCACTGAAAATGATGTCACCAGGCCTCTGATGGCAGAAAAAGACTAAGTATTCTCTAGTAAGTATAAATAGTGAGGAAGAGAAGCTTTCCTTACTGTTGACATCTTAAATAATCAACTTTATGCCCAGGACTCATTATTTTCTTGCAGGAATTATCTATTTTTGCACCAATTTAATAATTTTATTTGCATTTATTTGTGAATTCATCACACAATACAAACGCGCCTATCTGTTTTCTTCTGGTTCTGCTCCCCTCACTCTGGTTAAGCCACCTTGCGCCATTGACGTGGAGTTTATTCACTCTCACCACCTGGAACTTCCTCCTGGCCACTCCAGAGTGCCAATTCTGTCTACCATAAAAGAGATTCTCTCCACTCCCCCTTGCCCAATGTGCCTCCTGCCCAATACTTCAGCAAGTTGGGGTTTGCTTACATTACAATATTGGAGCAGGCTGAACAGGTTGTGCCCCATACTGAAAGTTGGCGTCTCTTTGCCACAGCTGTGAATTACATCTTCAGGATTGCACAAATTGTGTACATGGCCTTTCAGGCCCAGCCCGCCTCTCCTGTGAGAGTCCAGACAGAATCTGGTATGGACTGTGACAAGTAGCTGCTTGCCTAAAAAAAGATTGAACCTGAAATTAAACCCTCCAATAAACGCTCATCAACATCAGGCCTCAGTGCCAAATCAATGATATATTTGGCTGGGCCGTTTAATACAGGGAATAAAGACAGAGAAATAGAGCATTGTCACTCCTATTCTCTATCACCAGACAACCCAGAATTAGCCGCCTTTGAAGCCTCTCCCAGATGTCAAAGTTTTGTTGGAAGAATAACTGCAGACCTAAAGCCCGCAAATTTTGAAGATGTGAAAATTAATAGTATAAAGACCATACTATGATGAAAATGGTGGTATTGTCATTGTGGTAATAAAGTTAAATGAACCTTTGGTTTGCGCAAATTCTACTTTATCTAGTTTTAGTATTCTACTATCTCAACTCAAGCCTCATAGGCACACAGGCCCCCGTCACTCCCACCAATCAACCTGAAGACCCCTCACCTGTGTTATTCTATCTATAAGGAGCACTCTTTAAACCTGTACATTTCACCAAGTACCCGCTAAACCCAGCCTATTCTGAGTTCACCCTGATAAATATACTTCTCTCTAACCCCTTGGCAAGAACTAGAGTTACAGAAACAATTGTCCATGAAGAAAAGTGGTACACAGTTCTGCCCAGACTATTCCACAACAAGTATAATTACCTGTCAGCATACCTGGTATCAATGACATCATCTCCAACCCTGCGGCCTAATTTTCTGCAAGAAATCATCACCACTAATGACACTACTTTCACCCAGATGTGTGAAGTACTCTATATAGTTCTTATAGGCTTGATAGATTCAGTAATACCCTACAGCCCCTGGTCCTTGCTTGGTCAATCTTTATCATATGTTATCAAGTTGGCTCACATTCTACGGTGAGCATTATTGTCTGGCCTGGTGGTTTCTCTGCCTGCATCAAACAGTGTTCTTACCAATAATTAGTATTCTGACATTTGGACACATGATGTTATATTAGCAAGTTCATGGACCACCACCTCCTGGAAAATGATAAAGACAGATGAGAAAGTTTTCTTGCTTCATTTTATCAGGAGCACTTCTCATTGCAGTCTCATAGATAGTGTCAGGGAGCCAGCCTGCATCAGGTTTGTGTTACAGTAGAAAACCAAATGTAAAAAATAGTATGTCCTCATAGAGTCCAAAACTAACAACAAAAAGCCGTCAACTCTTTAAGAGAAATAGACAACTTAAACACTGCCATTGATAAAAAATGGGTCAAAGCTGAAGTTGCTCAAATAGCCCTGGAAAATCTGGGCTTGCCTTATTTTTTCTCAAATAATTATGACAAGAAAATCATGTGTTATATGTTAATTGGGGATAGTAGTGCTCAACCTGCTGGTTGCCAATTTTTCCAAATTATGATGTCATTGACTGAAATTCTAATGCAGGCCCTCCAACAGATGAAAATATTCTTGCCAGTCAATCAGATGTTGTGGAATCTCTTCCAGCTCCATCCTGAATCACCTTAAGACTTTTCCCATCCCGCTATAGAAACTTGTTTCTAGATAGTTTATCATTTTTTAAATGTCAGGATACCAGGAGTACCGTGGAGCTCCAGCAGGTGAGGGAGGAGTTGAAGCAGGTACTGGCATGGCCCACCAGATGATGGGACCTAACTTTACCAGGTAGGAAAGGGCCTTGCCAGCCACAGCCCAAGGTCCAGCCGCTGGCAAGGCAGAGTCAATCAATCCTGTGAGCGCAAGTTAAAGCACTTCCAGGGATTGACTACTCTGGCCAGCGGCATCAGAAGTGGGGGGGTCAAGATGGTTGGTTTGGGTGTCAGGGGCGTTTTCATGGGGACCAAGTAGGCAGCAGGATTGTTGTACTTCCTGTTGAAGATCAAAGGGTAGATGGTAATTGTTTTGCTGTCATGGACAATTTGATAGGGTTCCTTGGGAGTGTTTGGGCAGGTGTACCACTGCAAGTCTTCCAATGTCCAGGGTTCATGATCAGGATCGGAAGGATGCTCAGTGAAATGCACAGGGCTAAATAGAGTGTTGGGTGGGCGGTAGTAGTCAAAGGCTTTGGTTTTATCAACAGGAGTCTGACTATCTATCCCAGTAGAGGGGTACTGACACTTGGGTGTATGCAGATGGAAGAGTATCAAAAATAGGTATGGAAACAGATTGGTGAACCAAAGATTCATAACAACTTTATTTGGTAAGGATGACAATACAGAACTTTTTCAAGGGCTTCTGATTTATATACTTACTCACATGCAGGTGCCTCTGGGTATTCTTCTGATGCTATCTGTGTGGCAAGGCTTGGCATATCGGGTTCTGCTGTTTGGTTGGCTGCTTCATAGTTATTTTTGGGGCTTTCAGAACAGTTGCTTGGATTTTTGATGGTCCATCTTGGCTTGGCTGGTCATTGATTTTGGCAGGTTTGGCTTCTGGGGCTTTGGGGTTTTTTCCAATTTGATCACCACTTTTGGACTGGCTTGACAGGCTCTCTTGAGCCCAAAAAACTTGATTAAAAAAGGGGTCCCCAATTGGGGACCACAAATTACTTAATGGAGGGTGGGCTTGATCTGGGTTTACTGGGCAGCTAAAAATAGCCTGCCCAGGCCCAGCCAAACCCACCAAGGCTTGGGCGTAGCTTTTGGGGCCCAAAGCGGGGCCCTCAGCTACCACCAGGGCAGAAATGGTTCCTGCACCTGGATTTTTGCTTTTTGAAGCAAATCCAGGTGCAGACAAATCTCCCCTGCCCGCTAGCCCCGCCTGGTGGCTAGGAGGGGGTTTGACTCCCACCCAGGGCCTCAAAACTGCTACTTTTGTAACACTGAAAGCTTGAAAATAAATAAAGTTATCACCCCAATGTTGAAATACCTTGGTCTACTGGCTCCAGTTGTAGATAATATATCCTCAACTCTTTTCCTGTTTGCAGCTGACTCTGTTGTGATATCCTGGCTTGTGCTGTATTTGACTTCCTTTCCTTCTTCAACCTTGGATTTTTCTCTCCAAATGCTTTTCTTAATTTTGATCTTGGTTGCCATTTCCATTAAACTTCCAGAGGTGCAAAATTAGTTAGCTCCTTCACCTAATTTGGCCTAGTGCTGCTTAAGCAGTTGAAATTTTTTATTTTACCCTCATTTTTTTCACTGAATAGTGCTGCACGCATTTTAGCTCTTACAGTTCAGGGAAACTTGCAGGCGGACAGCCCACAGGCCCAGAGGAAAGGGCCTATCACAGGATTGGAGCTAACTTTACAATATAGAAAAACAATTTTTCAAGCAAGGCCCAAGGTTTATTAGCAGGCACCATAAAATCAACTAGTCTAGCAAGCATTACATAGAGAACACCAGATAATTGAGTTGTGACTGATTCATTAGCAACCATAGTTTCTTGCAGGCAGTTGGGCCGCAGGGTTAGGGGGTGTCATGGGCACTAAGTAGACAGGCAGATAGTTGTATTTATCATGGAATAGTAATGGCTGCTTAATATACCAGGTGCCTTTATGTCCAATGAGTCCAGGCTCTTAGGTTCTGGCTTCAGGGTCAGCTATTAGAATTTCTTCTAAAGTAAACTCCAAATAGGCAGGATTGGGGGATACTCTATGAAATGTACCAGGTTTTAAGATGCTCCTGGGGGACAGTATAACCTGGGAAGCTTGTCTGCAGGTTCTCATGATTAACTGGTAAAAGAGGCAGAGCTGGAAAAATTGATCTGCAAATAAAAAAGTGCTAAAATTAGTTATGGGATGATCTTAGAAAACCAGATGTTCCTAACACTTCATTTAAAAAATGATAATGAGCAACTTTCTGGTGGCCCCAGGGTATAAGTATGCTCATCAGCCATGAGAAAACTTTTGCACAACCTTTTGGGCCAGGTGATAGCATTTACCAGGGTTTGGAGCTTTTTGTTAGCATCATAAATTTTTGGCATATCATTGGCTGGGTTTGAGTGGATAATCTAAATTTTCCTCTTTGAGCCAAGGATTTTCTATCATATGGTGAGCCTTGTTTTTGATGTGATTCATGAAGTGCTCTATTGGCAGGGCCCAGCTGGTCACAGAAATACTATTCAAGTTGGTGATTCTGTTGGTTAGGCTAGAATGATCCATAAAATAATATGATTCAAACATAGTTTGTGCATCATTGGTTGGTTTCAGATGTTTTTTTCAAAGTCAAATCTGCCCCTGGTTCAAGTCCAAAAACATGGGCTGGCAGCCTGTAGGGGGTTGGGGTTTAAATCCCAAGAATGGGATTATATCTTGTAAATTAAAAGCAGAAAATTGTCACTTGTGACAGATGCCCAAGAATGCAGCAATGATGAATGTTTTAGAATTAAACACCTGTTTGAAAGTTGGCTTGTAGTTGGTGTTGTAAACCCAA
Organism: Entomophthora muscae; assembly: GCA_014839935.2. Classification (NCBI taxonomy): domain Eukaryota; kingdom Fungi; phylum Entomophthoromycota; class Entomophthoromycetes; order Entomophthorales; family Entomophthoraceae; genus Entomophthora; species Entomophthora muscae. The sequence goes on along the minus strand of QTSX02000265.1, from coordinate 26,425 downwards.
ATTTGGATACATTAACAATTAGACAAACAGATGGTTTGGCATTTGGTAATGTTTGTGAAATTAAGAGTTTTTGCTTGTTCTCTGAGGTGTTCATTTTACCCAAGAATGAATTGAGAGCAATTAGTGAGTCATTTGCGCCTCTACCTATGATATGTGACATTTATGTCTCCACTAATTATACAAATATCAAATCCTGTGATATTTAAGGAAATTTCTCTTTCTAAATAAATCTAAGTTTATCTATATTCTGCTTTTGCACTTTCCCTTTAAGCTTCAAGCACTCTCTTATCATTTAGGAAGATTTATATTTACATCACCCCAAAATAGGGCAAAAGATATACATATTACTTTGTTGCAATGCCCAGGTTTCTAACTCACGCTTAGCTTGAACTAAATGTCTTTCTTAAAGACTTCCCGCTTAGTTCTCCCCTATTTCAACATAAAAAGGCGCAACTTGACAAGAATGGTGTTCACTACAGGGGAGCTAAGCCCCTCTCTTATGCCTTACACTGATACCTTTATTTGCCCTGCTTGTCCACTACCCTCCAAATGTACACTTTCCACAATAACCAGTCCTTCTATTGAGAAGGACATCTCTGACATGCCTGTCATATCTAAAGCTATCAAGATATCCACCAGACCTTGAGTAGCCCCTCTTTCCCTTGGATCCCCCTCCAAATAACAGATCCAAAGTGCTGTGCTTGACCTTGTCAGGGGACTTTTTTCACTGCTGGAAGTCTCCCTGGCGTAGCTCTTACTAAAATCACTCCCAATCTACTCCTCATGCTAGTAGATGATGGATATGTTTGAAAGTATGTGGGCAACCTGCACATTGTAAGTGATTGGGTTCAGCAGTTTGTGAACCCCTTGCTTGTTTACCACCACTTGGCATTAGGTTTGCATGCCTTCCAACTCAATGAACTAACTATGGCCTCCAGAAATATTTATGACCAGTTTGTAGCCTTTCAACAATTAGCTCATGATTTGTTATCATTACTCTCTGGAAATCAGCAAGATGTCTTGGTAGTACAACAACATTTGCAAAACACCATTAATTCCTTGTGTGTCTCTCTCTTCAATCATGTAAAGGGGCAATTTCAATCATATGAAGAAATGTTTGTCTATTGATGCTCCTCTGTAGAGACTGGTCTGAAAGCCCAGGAAAGTGAAATGAAGAAGTTGATTGAGCAACTTAACCAGTTCAGATAACATGTTAAACAACAGCTCACTCTGTTTAAACAGTTCATTTCTACATTCTAGTCTGCAGCTCAAGTTTTTTACACCACCATGCAAGATGACTGGTTTGCCTTCTTATGCAAGCTGCGCACTTACATAGATACTCAGTGTAAGCCCTTTCCTGTGATACCTCTCACTTCTTCTACTAGCAAAATTGAAGATGGTCTGAAGGACATGTAGACAGCCATTCAGGAACTCAAGGCCATTAAAAGATACTGGCTGCTCAAGAAGAGCAAAATTCATCTCAGCCTACTCCAGACCCACAAATTGCTGTACTCACTGAATTAGTGGCAGAGTTGTGGGCTAAGTTAGATGAACTACATGCTGCTCAAGCAGCTGCTGTCTTGTCTTCTTCACACAAAGAAAAAGAAGAAAGTTACCCTGGACTTGAAGGATGCTCTAAGATCTACTGCACCATTGCCTTAGACAATTATGCTCAGGAGATCAGAATGTTGGGTGGAAATCATGACAAATTAGATGACAACCTTCAAGTGATTAGTGAGCTCACTAATAATATAAACACTTGTTTCACCCCCCTCATGACTCAAATCCAAGATGTGACCCCGTGTCAGGATTTAAAATTCTTTCCCTTGAAAACCCAGGCCCAAGAGTGGAATTTGATCCCTGACCCTGGATTCCTGCGGGCCGCCGGCCCCATGAACCAAGGGCTGACCCGCCCACGTTTTCCTGAGACCAAGCCTCTACAAGCTGAAGCCCCTGCCAAGTCCCAAAGCCAGAATACCAGCGCAGGTTTGATTAAGATAGTGCCTGAGGAAAAGCTTCTTAAATTGCCTAATGGAGGCAGAGAAAGTTCCTCTGTGAACTTCATGAACTTGAAGTCCTCTTGGGTAAACAATCAAATCTAACAGCCAAAGGAAAACACAGGCTTTAGTCCCAACCCTGTGACCACAGCCCAAAATCAAGAAAATTAAGTGACTGATTTGGACATTCTGACCAATGAGAGAACACCCAGCTGAGGTACCATTTTGCTGCTTCTATACCTGGGCCTCCTGGCCACCTGCCCGCATTTTTCCCAACATTTTGATGAAGCCCTTATGGAAAATACTAAGTTTAGAGGCGGGATGCTATATATGCCTATAGATTCTGCGCTCAAACCTTATTGTCATTTTTGAATAAAGGTTATGTTATTTTGGCTTACACAGCTACTGCCTTATTTTGTATTTGCCATCTACCAATTCAGTACAAGATCTCCCGGCCCTCCTGTCCCTCTGCCCACAGTTTTATGTTCTCCAGGTGTACCCTTTGGCCCCATATACTTTACTGAATATCCTTTGAAACCTGAATATAAGGACTACACCCCAGAAAAGATACTCAAACCCAATCCCTTGGCCTGCATACAATCAGCAGTTAGATACAACCATCAAGGCCTGTGGATATTCTCAACACCCAAAATTTTTAGAGGGAAATTCCACTACCTTCCTGCTTAAAATATCCATATGGAACTGCCCATGACACCCAAGCCTATGCCTGCTTCCTCACCCAACCTACCAACTGACCACAATAACAAGCTGTTTGGGATTGTGTACATCACCCTCACAGGGGTGATTGACACTATAATCCTGGCTACCGGCCTGTGGTCCTGGGTGAGAAAGTCTGTCTCCTACCTTTTTAAGTTAGCTCCTCTCTTGTGATGGGCTTTACCCGCAAAAAACCTGGCCTGAGTTACCCCTGAGAAACAATGGGCCAGCCGCCCAAAACTGGATCCCTGACACTCTGCAACTGGATGTAATTCAAGCCACAGCTGCTGTCCAACAGATTGACCTGGATAATGCTGCTCATATGGTCACTATAGAGACTAGAACTGTTGAGCAACTTGTGTTATTTCTGGTATGCTCAAAGCTACAGATAGATGTTAGCCTTGCCAATGTACTTTACCTAATCCTATGCAAGAGCACTACAGACTACAATAGAATATAACTTTGTATATAATTACGTTTATTCAAGCTGGAGTACAATCTAGCCAGCGGCTGCAATCTATCCAGGTGTAAATAAGAACTTGTTTTTATCCTTTCAGGCGTCTGTATCAATATATACTGCAACAACCCTTGTTCTTGTCCTTTCAGACAGTTCTCAGTGACTACCTTTGCAATAGGTCCATCTTTGCTAGCTGTGCCCATCCTGATTGGCTATCCTTGGCATGTGTGTTGCTACTGGCCTTTGCAGGCGTACATGGCACTTCAGCTACAGCCTACACTCTTCTTGAGATAGCCTACTGTCATTTATTGATTGGCTGTATCTTACACGCCTATTATTGCGCTGAGAAACTACACCGTATTTAGTTGATGCTTATAAATGGTCCTTAATCTATCTTCCAGCATTGGAAGGTGGAATTTTAAAATTCCATTTGTAGGGCTTAACCAGTGATCCTTTTCTTGCTGGCAAGTCTTCTGCTTATTAATGCAACAGGTCAAATTGGGAATTATACACCGTATAATAGCAGACTCAATCCAGTATTGACCTGTGGATTATCTGCTGTGTAATGCTGACCCAAACTTGGTATTTCCATGACCTTTGTGCATCACTTGTTTGATATGCTCATAAACATCATCAGGCTGGGTAAGGCTGGGTTGATACAATGTCCAGATGGATGGTATGGACGATATCCAGTTGATGATTTTGTGATTTCCCGCCGTGTAATCAATGATGATCACTATGTTGGCCAACGTTTATTGGCATATAATTGTTACATCAATTATAATAAAGCAAGTAATATACAGCGTATAATCAGTACACATTGGAATGATGATCAGTGATAATACAGTGTATAATTGCAACATCAATTATAATAAACTAACAATTACACGGTGTGTAACTGCCATATCTATTATAATATATTGCTGATTATATAGTGTATGATTACTACATTTGATTAAATGATAACCAAGTGATAATATGGTGTGTAACTGGTTAAGATCTGTGTGCAATGATTAGCCTGATCATTTGTGGTCAATCAGCCTAATCTCACAAGCAATCATGTGGCTGCTTTTCTCACCACTCTAGAGGAAAGTCTGCGTCAACTATAGGCACAGCAACCCCCTAGAGAGTGAGACTAAATTTATTGGGGAGATCCATGTTCTCAACAGTAAATTTCAGAACAGCTATGGTGGCACCATGTCAACTGGCATTGATTCTAATTACAAACTTACTTTCAAGCAAGTGTTTGATTCTAGGACCTTTATTATTGTGGTGCTCTTGGCTATTTATGATATGACAATGAGATGTGCCCTGATGATCTGAAGAGGAAACAAATTTTAATTTGGTTAAATTCCATCTGTCAAGAAGTGGTGATCTCTGAGCTTGCTAGTATAACATCTTGGACCCAAATAAAAAAATGTTAATTGATAAGCTTGGAGAAAATCTGAGCTTAGAGATAAAAAAAATGCTTTCATTAGATTGTTTTTAAACCCAAGAAGATGCTTGCTGAGTTTGCTGACCTCTTTTATATTGAGGGACAACAGCTTATCACCAGTTGACAGTTATATATCAAAGAAGCTTACACTGCCTGTGACAATGCCCTCAAAGTTAACCAGCTTATATGCCTTCATTTCAAAGCGCATAAGCTCATGTTAACTTTCATGAAGAGAATTAAAACTTTTCTTCAGGATATGCACTTGACTCATAAAAACCCGGTAGTTAGAGAGAATTGACCCTTCTCTGGTAGAGACAATTGTAATCCTCACATCATGGCCTTAGACAACAATGGACCTTCTAAACATCAAGAATGCCATAACTGTGGAATTGTTGGCCATCACTCCCGGGTGTGCACTAATCCTAAGGTAGAAGGGGCTGATCTCAGAAGTCAATCAGGAAAAGCTTTATTAACTTGAGGCAGAGACACTCTATGTTGACAATAATCTCCCGTCTTCAAACATTGCTACCCTCTTGCAAGCTCCTTCACCTCTGTCTATTTTCACCGCGCCTTCTGTCTTATATCTCTTCCACAACATCTTCAGTGATGATGAATCTGAAGAGTTGGATGAGAATGAACCTGATGAACATGAATACTCTGTGTTGGAAGTCCCTGACGCTATTAATGTCCCTACAAGTTGAGGTCAGGAAAGACCATAGTCACATCTAAGTATATGCTTGATTCCTCTACAGCTAGGAAAGTAGTTGCCCATCCATATCTAGCTCTGGCACAACAAGCTCCCATTCTAGTAGACTCCTCTACTAAGGCTGCAGAGCTGACAGAAGCTATCTTCCAAAACGTGCAGATATCACTATCTCTCTAAGTGGTCTACAAAAAAATACCTGCTCTTTTCTGTACCATGGAGAAGTGAGAAAAAGAAGTTTACACCTCTCAAGACATTTTGAACATTATGTCCCCCTTTGGACGTGATATCACTAGAGTAAAGATATCTATACATAAGGTCAAAATCAAAGTCCTCCTAGATACTGGGTTGCCAGTCAATGTGGTTTCTTCCAAGCTCATGAAAAACTTAAGTTGTCTTATGACTTTATGTATACTCAGTCTTACAGTACAGCTGGATTGTCCATCACTTGGGTTATTGGGGCTTATTTAGCCCCACCTCTGCAATTTAGAAAGCTGTTCCTGTCCTTGCCTGCTGTAGTACTAGAAAATGAAAGCTACCATCTACTCATTGGCACTCAATCTCTAATATAGTACAATGATATCATCAACCTCAAAGAAGGGGTTCTCTCCCTGCTAAGCTACACCATGCCTCTCATCTTTGAGGAGCTGGTTAAGCTCCCCAGGAAACACTTAAAGATGTGTGTACTTGAATACCCTACAGTAATATTTTCCTTCAAGCTTTAGATGCACACTGCTAATTTGAGGTTGTTGCCCCCATTTTTCCTGACTCAAAAAGGGGTATCTCTACTTGTCTCTCAGGCTTTCACTATCTCTTGGGCTCCCAAGTTCTTGTAGACTCTCACATCTCTTATGAACTGCCATCCAAGACTTTTATGAAGCTGTACACCCCAGAATTTTTGAAATGTAACAAACCACGGCTGTGCCCCAGGCTCCTGGATGTAACCCATAAGGAACCAGTAAAGCTGTTGCTTGCCAACCTTACTGCTACCCACATGCAGATTTCTAAAGGTCAAGTACTTGGTCATGGGTGTCTACTTAGCACAGCTGATGTTCATTTTTTGCACCTGCTTGGCACTTTCTCTGACTTGGCTTTGCCTGAAGAAAATCATTCTATCCTATCCATGTTGTTTGCTAAGGACTTCCCACAACTCTTCTCTCATCATCAATCAGATGTGCTTGAGTTGCTAGACCATTTTGCCAATATTTTTGTGCAATTTCCAAATGAATATGAATTAGCTAAAAGAGCCATTCATCAAATTAACACTGGCAATGCTCCTACTTTCTGAATCAAACCCTACCGCTGTAGTTGAGTTGAAGACGCCTAAGTATCTAAGAAGCTGAAATAACTCTTAGATGCTGAGCTGTTGGTTCCATCCCAGTGTTCATATACTTTCTCTTTATTGATTCTTAAGAAGAAAAATAGATGTCATCAAATTGTGATAAACTACTGCTGCTTGAACTCTCTGACAAAGACTAATTCTTACCCTCTACCCAGAATTGACAATGCCCTTTGCCAATTAAGAGGGTCTAAATTCTTTTCAGTCATGAACTTGGCTTCTGGGTATTGACAGGTTGATCTTTTGTCAGCTGATATAGAAAAGATAGCCTTGATTACCTCTGAAGGGCTGTTTGAACCCACTTGTATGTCTCAAGGGTTGTTCAATGCCCCAGCAACCTTTCAACAAGCCATGAATTCCATCTTACAAGACTTGAAGCTGTCATGTGTGCTAGTTTATCTAGACAACATTATGGTTTTCAGTTCTATCTTCATCAATCACTTGAACCATCTAAAGGCTGTGCTCACCAAGATTCATGAGGCTGGCCTCAAACTGAAGCCCTCCTATCAACCAGAGGGAAGTTTAAGTGTTTCTTGAAATGATAGGTTACTATTGCCAGTTCTGTTGCAACCAAGCTCCCAGACTTGCCTGCCAATGTATCTTACAATACACAGGGGGTGCTTGATGAGTTGCCCCTTGACGTATCTAACAACATGAACCAATCTGATGACAATATTAAATTGTGGGCACTTTCTCCTAATTAGGAGTGCTGCCAATTTGACCTGCTGATTCTCACATGAGTTATTCCTTGGCTTCAAACCTTACATGGAACACCCCACTATGCCACCCCCTTGTGGCCCTGTGGCTTTTCCCATATAGTATGTTAATCACAATATTCTAAAATAAACAATACCTTATTCTATTTATTCTTGTCCTTTCTATTAGACTGTTGTCTTCCCCAATTCAAATACTGAACTCTAATTGGTTCAGTTGCAACAGTTCATTCATGACTTTGCTGAACTCAGCAAACCCCTGGTACAACTGCTTTTAGGAGTCCTCTTTGAGTGGACAAAAAGTCAACTGCATCCCTTTGATGCCCTAAAACAGAAGTTCAAAGAGGCACCCATCCTAGTGTATCTGGATTATGATAAAGAATTCATCCTATACACTGATGCTAGCAAGGTTGCCGTGAGAGCAATCTTAACTCAATTGGATGAAAAAGGTGTAGATTACCTGGTTGCCTACTCTTTTCATGTGCTCAACAAGCATGAAAAAACTATAGTGTTACAGAAAAAGAATGCTTGACTGTTCTATATGCAGTAAAACAGTTTTGTCATTATATTTATGGCACACATTTCACTGTGGCCACCAATCATTCATTCCCTTGCTGTTTGTAGCAACTAAAAAGCCCAGAAGGGAGACTGACTCCATGAGCTTTACAGTTACAAGGCTAAAATTTTACAGTAGTCCACTGTCCTGGAGCTCAGCATCAAAATGCCAATGTGTTGTCTTGAATGCGCATCTTGGCTATCCATCCTGCTAAGGCTGACCAACTATATGAACTTATTGGATGCCCCTCTGCTTGGGAGGCCAATACTGAAGAAATGTGTATTGTTCTTCAAAAGTTTTCCATTAATACCCAAGTTTGAGATAATCAACTGTTCAAAAAGATTAGTGATTTATACTTGCCTTACGCACACTCCAGTCTTAGGGTCTCTACAGTTCTTCAGGCCTATTTAGATACTGGTCATGGGGACATTGCAAACCCCTATGATTGGATGAGAAAAAACCACTATTGAGAGAACATGCAAGGGTTAATCCTAGACGTCTTAGCATTTTGCCATGTGTGTCAACTCTAGTGTTCTTGCCCTGCTTAGCACAAGTTTAAATTTCTTCTACCCATACACGCCTTTCATACAGTCAGTGTTGATGCTGTGAGACCTTTGCCTTGCTCTTGTTTTGGCTGTTGATTCATACTGATTGCCATTAACTACTTTAGCAAATAGGTTAAAGTGCAAGTCACTAAAGACATTATATCTAAGACCACAGCTCAATTCCTGCTGCAAGATGTATTTTATTGATATGAGTGTCTTCAGGTCTTGATTTTTCATATAATGATACCAACTTTAATGCTTGTCTCATCATCTCTATTGTTGAAGCCATGGGCACCCACCAGTTTTTCTCTACCTCATATAACCCTTTCATAAACAGGACTGTTGAGAGGGCTAATTCTACCCTGGTGTTCATCATGCAGAAGCTAACACATTCTGATGCTTTCAATTGGAATCAGTACATCCCTGCTGCTCTGTTTGTGTACTAATTGAGTAAACATTGTACTACTGGTTTATATTCTTTTGCCATGCTCTATGGCAGAGAGACCACTACTCCCTCAATATTGGAACACTTTTTAATGGAACAAGACAAGATTGTTGATCCTGAAAAGGCCATGAGAGATCCAGTTCACCAGGTTATTGACATCCAAGCCACCGCCTACTCCACTTATTATAAGATAAAGACTCTTGAGCTGTCTTTCTTTAACGCTTTCTGCTCTCATTTCCCTGATTTCTGAGTAGGAGATCAAGTCTTATGTTATCAGAACTGTGTGGATGGACACACTCACAAATTAGACTCCCTTTGGGTGGGGCCGCTCACGGTCATCTTCAAGTGTGGGTCCAAATATACTGTTAAAATGAACTCCTCTGGTTGTTTCTTTGCTTGAGTTCATGCCAAGCTTTTTTGTGCCTACCTCTCACTATGTCTAATCTTGAGGGGAGATCTGTTGTAAACATTACTTTGAATTTATTAATGATTAGACAAACAGATGGTTTAGCATTTGGTAATGTTTGTGAAATTGAGAGTTTTTGCTTTTGCTCTGAGGTGTTCAGTTTACCCAAGAATGGATTGAGAGTAATTAGTGATTTAGTTGAGCCTCTACCAGTGATATGTGACATTGATGTCTCCACTAGTTATAAAAATATCAAATCCTGTGATATTTAAGGAAATTTCTCTTTCTAAATAAATCTAAGTTTATCTATATTCTGCTTTTGCATTTCTCTTTAATCTTCAAGTGCTCTCTTACCGTTTAGAAAGATTTATATTTACATCATCCCAAAATAGGGCAAAAGATAATACACATTATCTTGTTACAACACCCAGGTTGCTAACTTCTTCTTAACTTGAACTACAAGTCTTTCATTATAAAGACTTCTTGCCAAGTTTTCTTCTATTTCAATATAAAAGAGCACAACTCAACAGTTGGAATCAATACCAGATGAGGTTATACTACCTGAACTATCCTGAGAATTACTGTTGAGTAATGTATTGCACCGGTAAACTTAACCTCACTCTTAAAAAAAGGTTGTTGTGCCCACAATTGGGATAGGCTTTCCTCCAGAGTAGCAAGAGAGGCAGCCACACAAGTGCTAGTTTTTACAACAGCAGTAGTTATATGAGCGGTGTTGTCCAGGTTGATTTGTTGTATCACAGCAGTGGCTTAGATCTCACTAAGTTGAGGGACACATCCTGTACTTGAGTTAGGGGAAAGTAAAACAAGTGTTCATGTCTTTGGTAAGTTTACTCATCTCTTGAAAATCATTGTCTAGAATGTCAAGGTTTTTGCCTAGTCCTCTGATCTTTTGACCCTGATTGTTTAAGATAACAGCACAAGATTTTAAAACGTCTTTTAAGCTCAGGGCAGCATTCACCCTTCTTCTCATGGGAAGGAGAAAGATGGATAGATTCTCTAGTAGCATGTATCTGATCTAACTCAGCGCTCAGCTCTGTCACTTGATTGGTGAGTATAGAAATCTGTGGGTCAGGAGTAGGCAGAGAGAGTGCTTGTGCTTTTTGACCAGCTTGTTGTCTGATAATTGCCTTGAGCTTTTGGATTGTCATGTTTGGCTCCTGGGGACAACATCCAGGAAGACATGGCGGAAAATCTTTATAATGAAAGACTTGAGGTTTGAAGCTAGCCTTGGGTTAGCCTTCAGGGCAAAATTAAAGGCACATATCTTACTTTCCTGGAATACAAGAAGAGGAATTACTTTTGGCAAAAAGGAAAGGAAAAGGTTTGAAGAATATTAAAGCCAGCACAAATGTGGATAAACTTGTCTTTATTAGGAGAAATGATTCTACTTAAATAGTAGACAAGGGTCAATTATCACTCATTAGGTAGACAGAGTGGCAGAGAAGGTCATGTTGGGTTGAAATCATACCAGGATCAGTTGCAGGCTGGTATGGCAATCCGGAATGGGTGAACATTGGTGTTGACCCGCTTATGGGAGGCAAGAAATATCCAAAGTTGAAAGCAAAACCAAACAAACATTTGCACATATCATTATTTGAAGGTCATATCAAAATAGCATTAATGGCGCGATTTCTGACATTTCCCCCCTCAAGATTGAACACAGGGAGTTGATATTTGCCGAGAAACTTGGAGTGAACTTGGGCAAAAAGACAGCCAGATGATAGCAGCTTCACAGTATACTTGACGCCCTTCTTGAGGATGATTTCATAAGGTCTAACCCAGAGAGAGTCTAGCTTATGAGCTCTGCCTCCAGTACAGTTCTGATAGTAGAGGACTAGGTCACCTACTTGGTACTCAGGGAGGGGGCTCTAGAAGCATTGGAAGGTGAGAGTTCTAAAGCCTTGACCTCATAGGCAGTTGAGTATGCTGTTGCCTGAATGTCAATGATACAATTTGTCAAGTCTTTGGCATGGGCTTCAGGATTGGCAGGCGCATCAACTTCAATAAAAGAGGTCCCAAGATTGAGGAAGTTGTGACTTCACGCTCATACAGCATGACAAAGGGGGATTGGCCAGTCACTTGGTGTCTACTTAGTTGATAAGCAAAGAGAGCAGCAGGGAGGAACATATCCCAATTGACGGATCAGAGAGGGTGAGTTTCCTCATAATGGACACAGGGGTGGAGTTTGCTTGTTCCACAGTCCCGTTGGTTGATGGGTTATATGGTGCAGAGAAAGATTGGTGAGTACTCATAGCTTCTACAATAGATGTGATGAGGCAAGCATTGAAGTTGGTGCCATTATCTGAAAGCAGGGCTTGAGGACACCTGTGTTGGTAGAAGATATCTTGCAACAGTAAATTCACAGTAGTCTTGGCAGTTATATCTTTAGTAGCTCTGGCTTTGAACCATTTGCTAAAATAGTCTACAGCTACCAAGATAAATCAACATCCAGACCTAGAGAGAGGGAGAGGACCGACAGCATCAATACTCACAGTGTGAAAGGTATGCTTAGGCAGGATGAGCTTGAACTGATGCTGAGAAGGTTGAGGTTATTAGAGCTGACAAGAATGACAGGATGCAAGGACATCAGAGATTAAGAGGCGCATGTTTTACCAATAGAAGTTCTTGCACAACCAGTCATGAGTTTTTGCTATACCCTCATGTCCAGTATCAATGTGGGCTTGGAGGATAATGGCTATTCTCATACTAGGGCAAACATAGCGCAGATAGGTGTTGTTGACCTTCTTGAAGAGTTGTCTATCTCAAATCACAGTATCCTTTGATAGGGTCTGAAGAGCCAATCAGATTTTTCTGGCTCAGTGGTCTAGGAGTCAGGGTATCCTATTAACTTGTATAATCAATCAGTGTCTGCAGGATGGATGGCTAGTAAAGTCATTCTAGACAATCCTTCAGTGTTCTGATGTTGCGCACCAGGACAGTGTACCACAGTGAAATCATATCCTTGCAAGCGCAAAGCCCAACGTGCTAATTGAACTTTGGGCTCATTTAATTGCTGTAGCCATTTAAGAGATGAATAATCTGTGACCACAGTAAGGTAGGTCCCGTAAATGTAGTGCCAGAACTTTTTCACCACATGTAAAACTGCCAGACATTCCTTTTTGGTGACGCTATAGTTCTTCTTGTGCTTGTTGAGGACTCACAAAGAATAGGCCACGGGTCAATTTACACCATCATTGTCAAGATGGGCTAAGATGGTGCCCACAGCTACTTCACTGACATTGGTGTATAAAATAAACTCCTTATCATAATCAGGGTAGACTAGGATGAGAGCCTCTTTGAGCTTGGCCTTTAGAGCCTCAAAGGATTGCTGTTGACTGTCAGTTAATTCAAAGGGTACATTCCAGAGGAGTTGGAAAAGGGGTTCACTCAGTTCAGCAAAGCCAAGGATGAATTGTCAATAGTATCCCATCATGCCAAGAAATACTTGGACCTTGTGTAGATTTGTGGGGGGCAGTATCTTGTCAATGGCTTACATCTTATTATTCATGGGGTGTATCCCAGTTTGGGTGACCTCATGGCCTAAGAATTTGAGTTGCTCTTTAAAGAAGGAACACTTGGGTCATTATTTGTTAGATTATTCTGTTTCCTATTAACTGTGCTACTTAACACTTTAAAATTTTGTTTTAATTTTCTTATCAATAAATTTAATAATTGTAACAATTTTATAAAAATAAATCTAATTTAGTCCTTATAATATAAAAACCTATATTAAATTAATCATTTTCTACTTATAGCTAAATTAAACTGTATTAAAAGCTAGTAACAATCTTTTTTCATATATCATTATTTCTTGAATACTGATTAGTACAAAATGGTATCATTCTAAAAAGAGAAACATAAAAATACAATAAAAACTGATATGATGCTTTTTGCTGAAAATTAAATTGTTGCCTAAAATCTTAGCTTTTTTGCATATTTAATAAAAAAATATTAAATAATTTTGGATTTGTTTTATAAAAAATCTAGTAAAAAGTTAAAAAACTAAAACTAAAATTAAAACTAAACTTTTATTGAAATTTCAGTGATCTCATTTAACATAAGTAATTTATTCTTAAGTTAGATTTTATAGAAAATATATAATAAGAACTTATAAAAGAGTAAAAGTTTTTCTTTTCAAATTCTTAAGTATTTAATATTAATAAAATAGCTTCATACAACTATTTAATAAAATTATATTTTTATACTGTATGCTAGAGATAATATGTATAAAAAATTCAAACATTAACAAGAATGTATCAAAATCTTGCTTTATTTAATTAAATTTTATAAAGGTTAAAATTTATTTAAACTAAATGGAAAAAGATCTTAGTCATTTTATCTATAAAAAAAGATACAACTTTAATTATACAAGCAAATATTTATATGTGATTAAAAATAACATTTTTGTTTTGATAGATTTAAGATATATAAAGTTCATTTTTTAAGAACTGTTAAAAGTTTTAATAAACTTAAGTTTATTTAAAAAAGGTTTTTGAGTTATTTATTAGAAGTAAGCTAAAGAATAATTTATACTTTAAATTTAGTTTATTGATCAAAATATCATACTTTAAGAGTTAATTAGCATATTTTATTTCAAATAATAATTTTATAAGATTACATTCAAAGCCACTTCAAGATACTAAATTGGTAATGAAATATAAAGTTGCAGCACAATTCTGAAATCTGAGATTAAGGGCCTTCTAATGATACTAGTTTGAGCGAGATTGAAGTACTATTTGCCAAAATATCAACAGTTAACCAGAATATAAAAAGGGGTAAATAAACAATGATATCAGACTTCAGGGGTGATATTGATAAATTAAGGAGATCAGTTGGGGGTCAGTTGGGGATTTATGTCTGTAGTGAAAAAGCTCAGCTAACATGGTATTTAAACAACTCAACTTTATAGAAATTTACTTTAAAATCCACACCTTTACTCATCTCTGATAACTGTACATCTATTTCTAAGCAAGAACTGCCTGAACCAAGTTAAGGAATCCAACCACTATCATTATGGAACCTATCAAGTTTGCACCTCAGATGACACCCTTCTTCTCACTGGGGGCTTCTACTAAGAGAGAAAGAATCTCTATGCTTAAACAAGCATTCCTTTTTACTGCTGGCAGTGATCTTAACAGCTTTGTTGAGCATTTCTTTTTAAAAACAGAGTTTGGAAAAAGTACTTCTTACCTGTCATACAAAATTCTAAGACAGATAATTTCCTTAACAACCTAAAGGAATTGATGTCAGAGTCCTCTGCCAAGCACCTTCCTTCCCTAAGAGCATTGGTTACATCAAGCTAAATTTTGAAAGAGCTTTGGGATTGTGGATTTAAAATGACAAAAAATGAGTATTCATATTCTAAAAAAATAAAAAATGCTAAAAAAGCATAATTAAATTCAAAAAATAAAAAAGGAAAAAATGATTCAGTAAAGAAATAAAGCATAAAAAATATTTTAAAACATATATTAAAAAATTCATTTCCAACCAGCCAATGCACTAAAAAATCCCCTGGATTGATTTATGAAGAATTAAAAAAAAGAATTGAATGAATACTCAACTAAAATAAAATACTCCTTATTGAAAACAAAAAAGAAATTTATGAAGATATGAAAATAAAAAACAATATTTCTATTTCACTTTCCACTTTCTATAAGCTCATTCCTAATAATATAATTAAAAGCAAAAAGCAAACTGATATGTGTAACATTTGCAACTTAAAAAATCATTAGAAATAAAGAAAAAGGATTTGAGTATAAAGAAGTTGCCATTGCCTAAATCTATTAAAGAAAATTTGGAATCTATTGACCTACATAAAAAGTTTTATAAGCATCAAAATAAAGAATATATTAGTGATATAAATAATCTTGATAATAATTCATGTGTTATAGTAATAGACTATTAAAAAAACTTTAAAATAGGTGGGGGTCCTATAGAGACAAATAATTGTTTTTATGAGAAAATACCTATTTCTTTATTAGGATTTGCAATTGCTTTTAAAGAAAATGAGAAAATTAAATATGAGTATCATGACTTTTTATCTGAAATTTTATCTCATGACTCTTTGTTTTCAGGTCAGTGTTTGATAAGTCTGCTTAAAAATAATAAATTCAAAAATATTAAAAATATTAAAGTTTGGACTGATAATATTAATCATTTCAGATCTTATGAATTCTTATATTATCTTTTTAAAGAGGTACCTAAAAAAATAAAAGGAACAATTAAGTTTAATAGATTTGTTGAGTGTCATAGCAAAAGTATTGTTGATGGTCATTTTGGTGTATTATCTAAAATATTTAAACAAAAAGAAAATGAGATGTATATAAAAAATATAAATGATCTCAAAATGATTTTTGAGAGAGAGGAAGAAAGAAAGGGTTTATATAAGACACTTGTAAATAATTCAGATATTTTCCAAAAAAACCTTTTTTCACATCTATGATAGAAAGTCTAGGCCTAAAAAAAGCTGGCTTGAAGTCAAAGCGTTTTATGCTAATCTTTCATATTTAATGAAAGATGGTGAGCTGTATGTTTCACCTTTGACATTTGAGGATGTTAAGGAGTACTCCAGAATAAATTACTATGCAAAGTTCTGCACAGATGACAGAGAAACAAAGAGAGATGATACTACTAAAGGATTAGTAGGACATGCTCATAAAGTTGAACACATAACAAAAACTTATATTTCACATAGGGTAAATAGTCTTTTAAATACAACAACTTTTTTTTCTAAAAATAACTAAGAAATTAATTATATGATCCAAAGATAAGGTAATAGCAATTATAGTTTTGGGGCTGCTATTAATCTCTCATTCAACTCATATATTTGATTCTTGGCTTATTAAAGTAGAAAAAAGAGTTTTAGCAAAAAATGCAGTTAATAGAAATAAGATTTATTTTTATTATTTGTATGTTTTACTCTCTTAAACTTTTCTTCAGTAAACTAAGCATTATATTAATGTTCAAAAAACATAAGTTTACAACTTAAATGATACCAAAGAAGTTAAAAGGCTTTGAAATGCTTAAGCTGGCGCCTTGGCTTAATCTAACAAATGATGACCCACTTGAAGAGTTTAAGCTTTAGACCTGCTTCTCAAATCTTGATAAAGACAGCCTTGAGGTTGTCTGAATGGTTGTTAAAGGTGGAGCCAAGCACAGGGATATCATCAAGATATACAAGGACACAGGAGAGCTTCAGATCTTGTAGAACAGAGTCCATGGCTTGTTAGAATATAGATGGGGCATTACAGAGTTCTTGAGGCATTTGAGTGGTATTATAGAGATCTTTAATGGTGATAAGCTCAGCCTTTTCTTGGTCTGCTGGGGGAAAGTCAACTTGCCAGTATTTTCAGGAAATCAGGCATAGGTAGAGGCATTGGGCAGCTCAGGATGGGGTGCAGCCAAGCTGGCAGGTAAAGCCTACCATAGAATGGGTGCTAACTTGATAATGTAAGATACAGATTGCCTGAGTAAGGACCAGGGTCCAGAGTTAGGAACCATTAAATCCACCAATCCTATCAAAGTAATATAGAGTACTCCAAACAGTTGGGTAGAGGTGGTCTCTGCTGCGGTAGTAGGTTACATTGGGCGCTCTGGTCTAGGGGTTAAGGGTGGAGTCATGAGAACAAAGTACGCTGGCAGGTAATTGTACATGTCTTTGAACAATAAGGGCGGTATTTTGATCCTCTTTCCTTTGTGTCCTATGTATTTGGCTTCTCTAGTCCTTAACAAGGGATCAGCAATGAGGATGGTTTCCAAGTTGTACTCTGAGTAGGCCAGGTTGGATGGGTATTCAGTAAAATGCACAGGTCCAAAAGAGGCTCCTGGGGGACAGTATAGTGCCTGGGGCGGGTTGGCAGGTTGATCTCTGGAGGGGGGAGTTGCCTGATTGTCTATTTTCCAGAGTTAAGATTGAAGATCACTAAGACTAGATAAGGTAAGATTTGTTCAAACCAAAGGTTCATTAAATTTTATCATCAAAAATGACAATGTGGTCATCACGGTACAACACGCCATTTTGAAAACGGCACTTCAATTTACACCATCTTGAATTTAATTCAAGATGGCATTTTTTGTGTCAGTGATTTTGAATCACAAAAAAAATAAAAAAATAGTTAAAATTTACATATACCTTTATAATGTGACATCTCAAATTTACGCCATCTTGATTCTGTCACTTCAAGTCAGATTAATTAAATCTTATTTTGCTAACTTTATTTACATATGAAATCACTTAGTGTGGGGCGTGTTTACGCCATCCTGACTTTACCTTATTTCAAATCATGCTATTTATCTTTAACTAAAATAAGATTATACCCAAACTAAAATAAGCCTGTGGTATAGTGTCAGAAGATGTTCCTATAGTATTAATCCAAGACACTTATACTAAGAACAACCTAAAAAGACGTCACTATGATAGTCCTTCTAGTGATTGTCATTGCTGGGTAAAAAAACCAGTTTTGTTATATGTAATTTATAACTTTATTATACATGAATACATTGATAAGGGATCTCTTAATAAAATATTTAATAGTGATTTTAATATGAAAGGGGGTGATTACGCCATTTCAATTTACGTCACTTCAAATTCCACCAAGTTGCATATCACTCAATTGATTCAATGCGCACAATGGATAGAGAAAAATAAGGGGAAATTACATATGACGCCAGTCTACACTATATCAATTCCCCACCGCAATTCTTGCTTTCAACTTTTCAAAAGTACACATTTACATCAAAAATCATTATAATAAAAAATGTGAGAAAACATATGAAACTTTGCAGATATGTATTTTTGGCCTCCTCTAAACAACTGGGTACTTTTTAACCCCAGTTGTATAAGCTAGCTTTTGAGAATTTCAAGTTTTACTCTTTGGCTTGGTTGAGGTAGTTTCACCATAAATTTGTTAATTTAATATAAAAATGGTCAAAAACACTATGTTTTTGAGCTACAGCACCTCAATTACGTCAATTCAAAAACGCCATTTTGACTGCAAGTTTTCAGTCAAACCCCAAAGTTTTTCATAATTGCATTACTAATAAAAAACCTATTTACAAAATAAAAAACATTGAAATTTTGATATTATATATTTTTAGATCTCCTCTACAATTCTATGTAAAAAACTACTTTTTATTAAAAAAATCTCATTTTTCTCTTTAAAAACAACCCCCAAATTGCTCATATTTTGATACTAATTCACTTTTATATGCCTCCCAAGCCTACCACTAAAGCTGCGCCTAAGGCCTCAAAGGCCTTAAAGTCCAAGATCACTCTTTCTAAGGCCAAGAAGGCCAAAACTACCCCTAAAAAGCAGCTTGCTAAGAGTAAAGCTCCTCCCAAGACACCCACGCCCTCACCAGAGCCCAAGGAAACAAGCTCAACCCCTCTCCACTCTCCTTTTGTTTACTCCCCTTCTGATCCCCAAGAGAAGCTTTTCAACTTCAATCACCACTCTGATCCCACCTCAGAGCCTGAAGACAAAGAGGAGCCTGAGCCTGGTGCTCCTGCAGATGAGCAAATTGAGCTCTAGGATCTTAACACCATCAACAATATATGCAATTGAAATGGCACCTTTGCTGTTCCCACAACATACCCAGCCAGCTACCCCATAATGATTAAGAAAGGGGATGCCGGCTTTGTCTACAAGGGCTACAGCTTCAGCTGTAATGACAAGAAGAAACCCATCTGTCAACATCACTACAAATGTGATAATGTTGGCTGTCCTTCTAGACTCACCACTTATGGGTTCACTAGATTTAAAGCCCTAACTGTCAACCATGACTGTGCTAAGCCTTTTGACCCCCTTTATTAACTTATCTGCTTGTTTCTTTGCCAGGTGATCCCAACCACCAAGGATCAAACTGCCACTGAGGTTGACAATGATGCCCTCCTCAATTTAAATGATACCCAACTTGCCACTGTTGGTGGCGCCTCAAAAATTACAGAGATGTCTCACTGATCAGAGATATGCTCTGAGCACTGAAGGCGTCAGTGCAAGCTCCATTAACCAATTGACCCTTACCAAGGAATAAAAACTATCTCGCCATGAGGAGATATTCCTTCTCCACAACAACAGTCAACATGCCCCAGAGCACATCATTTGCTTTGCCACAAGCCAGGATCTGTGCAACCTGTTAAAATGCAAGACCTGGCTTGCAGATGGCACTTTCTCCACCTTTCCAAAGCTCTTCAGCCAGCTTTGGAATATCTATGGGCAGGTTGGTAATCTAGTTCTTCCCCTGGTCTTCTTTTTTCCTTCCTAACAAGAAGCAGAAAACATATGTCTGTGCACTCACAATTCTAAAGACCAAGTTGGATGAAATCCTCCCAACCATTGAAGAGAAGCCCAAGAAGACCAGAGGGCGCAAGAAAAAGGCCCAGTCAGAGGAAGCCACCCCAACCAGAAAGCAGCCAGAAAGCCTTCACTATCAGGAATATCTGATAGTGGATTTCAAACAGGCTCAGGAAAATACCTTCATTAGAGTCTTCAAGAGCTTCCCTCAGGGATGCTACTTCCACTTCTGGCAGGCACTCTGATGCTGCCTCCAAAAGTGCTCTGAACTTCATGAGCTGGTCAACTCTGAAGGCAATAAAGAAGCCAAGGACAATTTAATTGCTTTGCTGCCCTTGTGAGAAAGGAGGAGACAAATGCCTTTTACAACACCCTCCTCTGCCATCATTATATCCTTGCCAACCAGGCAGTCTTTACTCCATTCATAGAGTATTTTGAAACTCAATGGGTTGGAGTGTTTCAAGGAGCATGCTGCATCAGAAAGGGCAGTGACTCAATCCAGTGGAACTGATTTAAGAAGGTAAAAGATGGCCTGATCAAGACCACCTTTTCCCTTAAAGGGTGGCATAGTCAATTTGTAACAAGAGTCTGGGTTCATAAGCCCAAATTCAATAAGATAATGGTGCATCTCAAACCCCAGCAGTCCATCTCTTCCCGCCTCTTTAAGACTGGTATGAAGACCAAGGGTGATCCCCCTAAGCAGACCAAAGTGGTGAAAAAGTATACTGAAATCAGCAAGGTGGTCCTTGCCTACTATCCCAAGGATAGCAAGCTTGAGCATCTTCAGGCCATCTCAGTTGCTCTTTCCACTAATGTCTGAGCCCTTCCTCAATAAACACTTATTTATCTTCTCTCTTATTTTCTTTGAATTTACTATTCTTTGACTTTTTTAGTATTTGGTACAATTATATGGTTATTTTAAAGTATAGTTTATAGATAAAATAGATGAAAATAGTTGCTTTTGGGATTATTTTAACTTTTGGGCTTTACACAACTATGTTGCTAATAATTGACCCAATTTTTTATTGCATATTTGAAATTCTGAGGATTTTTAAGCCTAGAAATGTTTTTGAATTTTATTTTTTGAGAATTTTTTGGGTTATTTTTGGAGTTCAAAAAATCTAAAAATTTAAAATTTGTTTTTCTTAGTTGTGATGCAGTAAATCAAAATGGTGTTTTCACTATAAAATTGAGATAGCAGAAAATTGAGATGGCGTAATTTGAGATGGCGTTTTTGAGATGCTGTTTTTGAAATGGCATGTTGTACTGTCATCACCACACTACCAGTGTTCTTATACCATGTGATTTTGCTTCTTTGCTTTTTGCAGGCTTCAGTTCCATGGGTGGTTTGCCAGTAGGGCATGGATCTTGGCTTAGGGTCTTGAGAGCAGCAGGTCCTGGTTGGGTACGCTCTGGCAAACAGGAGTGACAATGCTTAATTTTGCTGCTGTGGTTCACCATGTCACCTAAGCGGGCTAATTGCATTCCCCTTTCTGGACTGGGGACTGGTGGCAGTTGGTGCTTATTGGCAGGGCTAGTAGTGGGTCTTGTTCACGCCACAACTTCTGCGTAGGTCTGGGCCCTCAGTGGTACCAGTTTGGCAGGTCTTGGTTGGGCTGGCTCTGGAGGACAGAAGTGGCAATGCTTTGTTTTGCTGCTGTTGTTTATCATGTCACCTGAGCTGGCCAATTGCAATACTCTTTCTGGACTGGAGACTGGCAATAGCTGGTACTTATTGGCAGGGCTAGCAGTAGGTCTTTTCCCAACCTCTTTTAGACAGGTCACGTCTCTTGCGTAGGTATAGGCCTCCAGTGGCACCAGTTTGGCAGCAATCTGGCAACCATTCAGGGAATCCTCGTTATTAAGCCGGCAGGCCGCAGGGTAACTTAATGATTTGAGTCTGTGACTTAACGGGTCAGCGGGTCTTGAGCCATCCTGGGGGGCCAATCTACCTTCAGAAAACTGGGGTTTGACTCTTGGGGTTTCAATACAAGTATTGAAATGTCATTAATGACATCATTCCCTTCCTTCCTGGCCTTCTTCTCAAGGTATTGTTGGATTGCTAGTTGGGTGTTGGGTAGGTTGCTTAATGGTTCCCAAGTGCTTTCCTTGGATGGATATCTCTTCCACTTGATGTAGTACTGGAGGGTTCTGTAGTGAGTACAGTCTTCATGAACATATTCAACTTTGTATTCTTCAGAGCGTCCTACTTGGATGAGAGGAGGGTCAGTCTTGAGTTTCTGGTGGGGGGAGTTTCTTTCTTTCTTCAATAGAAGCGTGCGGTGGAAGATGTTACGTATTTTCCACAAGGGGGTAGCTCTAGTTTGAATGCTACTTCACCTACTAGCTTGATGATTTTGTAGGGGCTGCTTCTTCTATGGGCTAACTTCTGGCAGGGGACAGTCAGAGGCACGCTTTGAGAGTCCAAGTAGACTTTGTCTCCTACCTTTAACGGTTTCCCAGGGATCCTTTTTTGTCAGCAAAAGCCTTATAAGTTTGGACTACACGGGTCAGGTTCTTAAGACATGTTTGTTGGGAGTCGTGTATCTGTTCAATCCAGGTTTGTCCTGACAGGTTTATTTAATTACTATCAATACTGGGGTCCCAGGACAGGTCAAATCCATAATTGGCTTTGAAGGGGGTCATTCTGGTAGATGTTTGGTCTTTGCTGTTGTAGGCATACTGTGCCATTGGTAGCATCTTGGCCCAGTTGTCTTGATCAGTGTTGGCATAGCATCATAGGTATTGTTCAGGTATTTGGTTTACTTGTTCAGTCTGGCTGTTGGTCTGTGGGTGGTATGAGATGAATACATGACACTTTACCCCTAAGTCCTTCAACACCTGAGTACAGAAGTTTGAGGTAAATTGAGGGCCCATATCAGTGATTATTTTTGCCAGAGTGCTGTGTTGAGTTAGGACGCGGTCGTTGAAGTGTCTAGCTGTCTTTGCGGCAGTGCAGTGGGTGGTGGTAGGGACAAAGTAGGACATATTAGTAAACCTATCTACCATGACCAGAATGGTGTTGAACAAATTAGAGGGGGGAAGCTCTACAATATAATCCATTAAAACAAACTGCCAGGGTCTTGCTGGTATGTCTATTTTTTAAAACCAAAAAAAATTCTTTATTGGGGGTGGGGGTATCCATCAGGGAGCGCCCATCACCTGCTGGTATGTCTAGTGGTCTTAGCAGGCATTCATGTTTGGATCTATGGGTTTTGATCCTTCCACATGTCTCACAGCCTTCAATGTAGGCGGCCACGTCTTTGTCCAGTCAGGGCCAAGCGTAATTCTTCTTGATTCCTTGGAGTGTCTTGAGTCTGCCAGGGTGGCTGGCCATCTCTGAGTCATGATAGTCAATGAGTACTTTGGTCCTTGTCTTGCCTTCTGGTACGTAGATCCAGTTATGTAGTAGCAGGGTGGATCCTTTCAGTGAGAATCCTTTCTTGTGGTGGCAGCTCTCTGGGTCTGAGGTCAAGTTGGCAATAAGTTCTGCTGAGTACTTGTCTAGTTTTTGCGCCTCAATTATGTCAGGTTTGTGAGCCATGATCTTCATATACATCAGTTGGATGCCTAGGCTGGCAGGGTCAAGGAGTACATGAGTGTTGTGGTCCTTGGTTTTTGTAGAGGAAGGGATGAGGTCAGCTTTTCTACTCAGGGTGTTGGGTACCATGTTCACCTTCTCAGGCTTGTAGTTGATGGTCAAGGTGTAGTTGGCCAGTTCCAAGGCTCATCTGGATTGCCTCTGGTTCAGCTGTCTGGGTTTAAAGGATTAAACCAAGTTCTTGTGGTCAGTTAGGACTTTTACTGGAAATTTGGCACCACATAAGTACTGGTGCCAATATTTCAGGGTCTTCATTATTGCAAGCATCTCCTTGTCATAGATTGGGTGGTTTCCTTTGGCAGGCAGAATCTTCTTGGAGTAATATGCTACAGGATGTAGCATACCTTTCCCTCCTTCCTGAAAAAGAACTCTGCCTACCGCAAAGTTGGACACATCAGTTTCCAGTACAGATGGCTTTAATGGGTTGGGCATGGCCAATTTGGGGTCAGATGTGAAAGCAAGTTTCAAGGCTTTAAAGACAGAAGTACATTAATCAGTCCAGACAAACTGGACCTTTTCAGAGCATAGGCGGGTCAGGGGCAAGGTAATCAGAGAAAAATTTTGGACAAAATCCCTGTAATAGTTTGCCAGGCCTAAAAACTTCTCACATCTTTCCTGCATTTGGGCACCGGCCAAGATGTTATTGCTTCTACTTTGTCCTGTGCCATGTCAAACCCACCAGTCTTCACCATGTATCCCAGAAAACCAACTTCAGACTGAAAGAATTTGCATTTCTTAAGATTAGTGTGTAAGTTTGCTTGGGAAAGTTTTTCCAGTACAAGGTCTAGGTAGTGCAGGTGTTCCTTGTGGGTTTTGCTGTAGATGAGAATGTTGTCCAAATATGTAACACAAAAACGGTCAACGTATTCACCTAGGATGGTGTTGATCATCTTTTGGAAAGTGCTGGGGGTGTTGCAGAGGCTAAATGGCATTACTAGATACTTGTACAACCCATATCTGGTTTTGAAGGCTGTCTTGTATTTATCTCTGTCTTTGATTTGGATCTGGTTAAAGGCATTGTGAAGGTCAATTTTTGAGTACAGCTGGGCTCCAGTCAGTACATCACAGAGGTCATCAGTGTTAGGGATGGGGTAACAGTTTTTCACTGTAATGTTGTTCAGTTTCTGGTAGTTTACGTATGGACGCATTCCACCATCCTTCTTTCCTACAAACAGTATGGGTGATAAGAAGGGGGCCTTTGACACTCAGATAAAACTCTTTTTTGTCATATCTTCCAGTTATTCTTTCAAGGCCACTTATTCACGGTGATTGCAACTATAAATGGGGCCGTGGTGTGGTTGGGTGCCCAGTAGCAGGTCTATAGTGTGGTCATAGATTGAGTGGCTGGGTAATTTTGTGGCTTTCTCTTTGCTAAACACCTGGTCCCATTTCTGAAGGGAGGTAGGTAGTATCCCAATGCTAGGTTCCATCTTTATGGTTAAGAGTCTGTTGGTTGGGGCTCTGCCACAGCTTATATAGAAGGGAACGGTGTCACAAGATTCAGGTTGTTCCAAAGTAGCGGTCTGTTCACAATAGTTCAGGATCAGGCCATGTCTGTTGGACCATGAGTTGCCCAGTATTAGGGGGTGAGGTAATCCTGGAAAGAGGATCAAGGGGGTCAGGTACGTGTTTTGTCCAATTTTCAAGTGAAGTTCTTGTTCACATTCATAGCCATTGTCCAGAGAGCTGTTTTACCATGATTACTTGTAGGCTACGCTCTGAGGCTGTCAAGACTAGTTTCTTTGCCAGCTGGCATCAATAAAGCTTTCATCAGCTCCTGTATCAATAAAGGCTTCAATCTGGCGCTTGTTTCCCAAAAGGTCTATGGTCACTTGAATGAATTTGTAAGATTGCGCAGAGGTGTTTATTTGTGTCAAGGATACAGGAGATGTATTCTTCTTAGGGAATGCTTTGGTTAGATGTCTGGCCTCATGGCAGTAGAAACACAACCCATCTTGATAGTGATGCTGTAACTCTTCAAGTGACATTCCTGGTTGGTTGGGCGCTGTGGCTCTGTCAGCTCAGGCAGGGTACAAATTCTGCCCTTCTTGATTCAGACTTGGGCCTTTACATAGGGGTATTAGTTCCTTGAGGCTCAGTGTAGGTGGGGGTGTTTCAACAGGTCCTTCATGGCTAGATTAACTCTCTTTCAGAAGATAATGACAGCTAATTCATTCTTGAGTTAGGTACAGGTCTTCAGCTTAAGGAATTTATCAATATAGACCTGGATGGGAAATTTTTTTGTCAGATCTCTAACAGGAATTTTAGCGCGTAGTATCTGGTGTCTTGATCATTGCCAGTGCTTGTGAGTTTGGCCTCAAATCTTGGGTAGTCAGTGCAAAATTTGACATCTTCAGTGGTGCCTTTTCCAAACTAATCTAGTGTGTCTCCTGACAGCATGGCAGCCATTCCCAAGACCTTCTCAATATCACTGGGGTAGGTGTTGGCACTGGCTTGGAAGTGGAGGCAGAGGACTGGCATGGCTTGGCAAGCTTCTTCTAAGGTGAGTTTGCCCATCTGAGGCATGTCCACCTTGATTGTGGTCTGGTTCAATATAGTGTTTTGTACTTGTGATGTGGCTGGGTTCTGGGGTTCTTCACCAAGTACAGGATCTTTCAGTTCTTTGGAAGGTTGGTTCTTTACCCATGAGAGTATCAGGGAGGTAATTGCCTTATGGATTTAATAAGTGATTATCACAAAAAAAAAGCATACAAGTTGCCTCAAGTGTTAACAACATCTTGGGGCCCAGGCTAACATGTTTGTAAAAGATTGTCATAATGTTAGGAAGCCAGGAATAGGTAGAGGCATTGGGCGCTAAGGATTGGGTGCTGCCAAGCCGGCAGGTAAAGCCTACCATAGAATGGGTGCTAACTTGATAATTTAACATTCAGATTGCCTGAGTAAGAACCAGGGCCCGGAGTTAGGGACCATGGAATCCACCAATCCTGTCAAAATAATGTAGAGTACTCCAAACAGTTGGGTAGAGGTGGTCTCTGCTGCAACAGTAGGTTCCATTGGGTGGTCTGGTCTAGGGGTTAAGGGTGGAGTCATTGAAACAAAGTGGGCAGGCAGATAATTGTACTTGTCTTTGAACAATAAGGGCGGCACCTTGATCCTCTTTTCTTCACGTCCTATTTATTTGGCTTCTCTAGTCCTGGCCAAGGGATCAACAATGAGGATGGTTGCCAAGTTGTACTC
>QTSX02000264.1:0-102565 GCA_014839935.2 Entomophthora muscae | reverse complement strand
CGTATTTTGAGATGGCGTTTTTTGAGATGCTGTTTTCAAAATGGCGTGTCCTACCTCCTCAACGCCCAAAAGCTCCTAAACTGCCAGGTGTCCAAGATACCCAGTATTGTCTTTCAACGCCTACACACAGCAGAAACTGGGGCTTTTGCAGGGTTACACCAAGAAAATGCCTCCCTCTGGATCAACAGTACACAAAGAAAGTTTGTACAAGTAGACTATCCCCACAGACTTTGGGTCTGTGAGATTGCCCTTTGTGTTACAGGAACCACATCATGTTTTGTAAGCAGGTGGCTAGCCCAGCACCCCAACCAGAAGGAGAACTGGGACATGTTCAAAACTGCATTCCTCAAAAAGTTCTCCACAAAGGACTCCAACATTGTGATCATGAACAAACTCAGAACGTTCAAAATGACAGGAACAGTTGAGGAATACATTGCTGCATACAAAGACTTACGTGACTGAGCTCCCAACACCATTAACTTTGACAAGCCTGGACCACAATTGGACTTCTACAATGGTCTCCCCCCACACATTAGATGTCAGCTTGCCATGACCTGCTGCAAGAACCTCAAAGATGTATTCCTAGAGGGAAAATGTGCAGCTCAAAAATCTGACAACTTACATGCAACTAACAAGAAAAAAGAGAGTCCCTTAGCAAGAAAAAATACTTGTCCCAACAAGCAAACTGACCAAGCCAATAATCCTCACTCTCAAGGCAGAAATTTTACAACTCAGGCAGACCAGATAAGTACTGATACTGCACCCAAGGAGGGAAAAGCTCAAGGGAGCTCTTAGGCAAGCCATCCTCCCCCACTTTACAAGATTTGTACAAGGACCAAGAAGTGGACTCAATTATCATGATCCAAGTACCCTCCAGCAATCCTATACTGTTTGCTGCCCAAACTGGAAATAAACTCCTCAATTGTCCTTTCTGTTTTTGCAGATACCAAGGAACAGCACTATTTGACACTGGAGCAGATCAATCCCTTATTGACAAGAAGTTTGCCAACCTCATGAAACTACCTACAACCAAGAGCAACATAAAAATAGATATCGTGTGTACAGCAGGAGCACCCCAGTCAGTAAAAAGTCAAAGCCTTTATGTGCACAGATAAGGGATGTGCATACTACCCTTGGTGGTGTCAGGGCTCAAGGGCTCCCAACTCTGATTCATTTAAACTATAGTCTCCAAGAAGTCTTTTATTTATTATTCAGACCAAGGATGATCACAATGGGGAAAAAGGGAACTAGATTCTTTTTATACCATTTAAATTGGTCTTTGAGATTCTTCCAGATTATTCCTGAAGGTCCTTGTTTCTCTATCTGGGGGTCATGCTAAAAGTTTGAGACATCAGCTGAATAATTCTAATCCTATTCCTTTGGCCAGATTTAAACTTTGTGCTTTGCCTCAGTTGGTCATCCAAAAATACTTCAGAAGGATTCTCCTCATCTGGGGCTTTAATTTGAGCGTAATAACGTTCAAAACTGATCACTGGAAGCTGAGATATAATTGTATTTGCTCACTTACTAATTGTTGCTTGTCTTGATTTGAAATCCAATCTTTTGACCATTTCAGGACATGTTGACAGGGTTTTTAAACTCAGCACTTTAAATTACCATAACTTTTGATCTAGGGTACCTAGGGAGATCATCAAGGTAGCTTTCTGACAATAAGAAGTAGCTTTATTGATCCAAGCTTTTAAAACGTGAATTTTTAAAGCTATCATGTCATAGCAGGCCATGACAGGTGGCCCATAACAAGTGGCCCCATCATCCCAATACCTAAGTACAATGTAGTGCTTGGTATAGATTAGATGAGAAAGACAAAGCCTCACATTGCTTGGAACAGTGCCACACTCACCATATAGCAAGGAGAAGTATACCACCATGCATAACCAACTCCTCTTGACACCCTCATGAGAGATCACATATTTGTAAATATTAACAAAACAGAAAAGGAAAAGGACTCCAGTAGAATTGACTAGAACACCTGTACATATGAAATCATCCATTTCAAAAATGAAGAACTCTCACTTGAAAATGACTCAATGTTTCAACAATTTATCCAAGTATTCCCCTCAGTATTACAGGAGAAACTTCCAGGATTACCACTTGACAGAGGCATCCAACACAAGATTGACTTAAAAGGAAGCATACCCAAGACACACCCCATCTACCAATTAACACCTCAAGAAGATGATGTTTTGAAGGAATATCTGGATGAGGACCTGAAAAAAGGGCTCATTAAACCTTTCAGATCCCCCTTTGGTACAGCTGTCTTTTTAATAGCAAAGAAAGAAGGAGGATTGCACTTTTTCATCAACTACAGAGCTCTTAATGAGGCCACAATTAAGAACATGTATTCCCTGCCCCTGATTGATAAACACTTTGACCTTTAAGAGGATCACAGTTCTTCACAAAGGTTTACTTAACCGCATAACATCATTAAATCCTTGTCAGGACTGAAGATATCCCAAAGACAGCATTTAGGACCAAATATGTGTTGTTTGAGTGTGTAGTTCTTAATTTTAGTATGACAAACGCCCCCAGTACCTTTGTGATTTTCATGAACAAAGAGTACAAGGATCACATTGGGAAACAAGCCATAGTCTACTTAGATTATATAATCATCTATAGCCCAACAAAGAGCAACACTTGAAGGAAGTTTTTATGGTCCTCAGTACCCTCCAAGACAAAAAATTGGTAGCCAAACCATCCAAGTGTGAATTATTTTCAACTGAACTTCCGTTTCTAGGCCACATCTTGGTAAAGGTAGAATTAAGCCTGACCCAGAAAAGGTAAGAGCCATCACAGACATGCCAGCACCACATAACAAGAGTGAAATTTGGATGTTCTTGGGAATGATTGTGTATGCCAAAAAGGTTCATCTCATATTAGGACGCCCTAACTGCCCCCTGTCTGCGGTCACTGGCAAAACAACAAAAAAATTTGTGGATGCCACTAAGAGAGAATCATTTCTGATAACTAAAAGAGAAAATGGTCAAAGTCATCATACTACAATATCCCAACCAAGAAGGGATCTACAAACTAGAGAAAAATGTTTCAGATTATACAATAGGAGAAGTAATTATGATTCAAACCACACAAAATAATTTCCTCCCAGTGGTGTATGAGTTGAAAAAATTGTCTGAAGTGAAAAAAGATACCCAGCTTATGACAAAGAATTGATAGCTATCATTCAATGCTTAATGAAGTGATGTTGCCATTTGGAAGGCGCACAAATATTCAAAGTGCTAACTAACCACAAGTCATTGGTATTCTTTAAGACACAACAACACCTATCAAGACAACAAGCATAATTAATGAACCTCATCCAAAGGTATCCAATCATAATCAAATAAAACCAGGTAAGAAGATACTTACCAAAGATGCCCTATCAAGGCTATGCTGTAAGCACTTAATCTGCACTAACAGAGAGGACCCTGATTAGCCCATGTTAATCATGGGGAATCTCCAAGAGGATTTCCCACCTGGTACATAAATAAACATACAAGAAAAAGTCCTTAAGAAAAAACACCTGTTCAAAAATATATATGGCACTCTACAATTGCATATTACCAAGTGGTAATAAGATGCCCTATGTCCTGTCAACACAAAAGATTGACACAATTCTTTGATACCACAGAGATCTGGGCCACACACATAGTAGAGATCTTCATTAATACCTTAAGACATACTAATGGTGGCCTAACATGCTGGACTACATCAAGGAAGTACTAGACCAATGAAAAGTCTGTGAAAAGTACACTCACTTAAAGGCACCCACAAGTCAGTTATGCCAGTGTCAATTACCCAGCCATTCAAGGTGTGGGCACTGGACATTGTAGACCCATGATCAGAGATAAAAAAGGCAAAAATTACATTATCACAGCCATTGACTATGCAACTATGTGGCCCATAGCACAAGCCACAAAAGAACACAGAATAAATAATTTGAGACAATTTATTGGCAAAGAGATGATAGACAAGTTTGGGAAACCTGAACTCCTAATTAAAGATGGATGAACAGAACTCACTGCCATCAATACTAACATCTGCCTCGCTAAAAATGGAATAACACATACATTTGCCAGCCCTTATCACCCAAAAGCAAAGAGGAGAGCGGAAAGATTGAACAGTGCCCTTGTAGAGGCGCTCAATAAATTATCTGCCAACAGCCCCCAACTCTAGGCTGACATGCTCCCTACAGCATTAATAGTATGTCAAACACAGGTCAATTTCAATATGGGTAAAAGCCCATTTAAACTTGTCTACAGGCATAAACCCACCATTGTTGGTACTAAGTTTGGACCTCAATTACCCTTACTTAAAAAAGAACCAATCAACAATTATCCTGACCTACAACATGCCATAAAGGACCAAAAGACAAATAAAAAGAAAGAGTTGAGAGAGAAACTATCCTCATCTAACAGGAATGGTTTCAAGCAGGGACAAGATTTGGGTTGTCAACCACAATTTTCACAAGTTGGAACCAGGGTTAAGAGGACCAGGAATTGACATGAAAGTCAACCCCAACAATACCTACCTCATCAAAGGAATTGGCACTTGTACTGAGTTAAAACACATACACTATGATCAACTCAGCCTATATAAGGCAAGGACCGCTGTGATGATCCACATATAAACAGTTTTGCAGGCAAGGGTTGATTTGGCTTCAAATAAAGACGCTATGCTGAAGATGGACAATGTGTTGTTGGTTTGTTGCAGATAGAGGCCTTGTGACGGTCCACATGTTTGGTGGTTTGCAGGTGGGGCTAATGTTGACCAAGAAAAAGTTTGGTTGTTTGTTGCAGATAGAGGCCTAGTAGGTAACATAGGACTACTAGGGGAAGTAGGTGAGTCTAGTAGGTAACATAGAACTACTAGGGTAAGTAAGGCCTGGCTGGTAGGTAACAAATGACTACCAGAGGCAGATGTTGCCTCCACCCAGCAGAAGATATTGGCTGCTTTGGGCTATAGTCCTTCACCTAGCAGGAAACTGTGGCTGCAGAAAGGTGAAGACTGAGATAGCAAGCAGGGAACTTTGTCTGTCTGGGGGGAGAAGGTTTTAGACCCCTGGCAGGTAACGCGGGCTGCCAGGGAGGGGAAGAGCTCTGAGGGCTCTACATACCCTGATACGCTTACAGGAGGTCTGTGAGCAAGCATCCTACCTAACAGACAGGTAGGGTGTCCTCGTTTATGCCCCTATGGGAGCTTTGGGGGAGAGCCCAAAGTGAGAATTGGAGGGTATAGATTTGCTTGGAGGTGTCACCAAGGCGGGTTTCTTGGAGAAGCAAGCTGCAGAACTTGGTGTGATCAGGCCTCTGGGAAGTAGAGCTGATTACTCTGCAACTGAAAGATCAGAATTAATCACCTGGGTGATTAAAGATAACACATAGACATTGATCTATGGTTGAATGGCCTAAGTGAAGTGCCACTTGCAAGGGCCCAGTCAAACGCCAGTTCAATGTAGACTTATGCCTGGGTCTACAGGTTCTGGTAACAGAGAGTGAGATAAAGAACCAAGGCAGTTCACAGAATCAGCAGGGAAGACTAGTAATAAGGACTGTTTGATCACAGTTAAGACTAGTTGAGGGACTGTTGGTTCATATTGAAGTTTGGAACCAAAATGGTTCATTGTGTAGGTGAAACCAAGATAGTTCCTAGTGAGGATAAGTTGAAGGGCTCAGAGATCATGATGCAGGAGTAGCTGGTCATGATAAAGGAGTAGCCAGAGGACTGATAAGCTGTTGAAAGACTGGAATGAGATTTTTTCTGTCTAAGATGGACTTATTGCTGGTAAAACTGAAGATCTGTAATATGAGCTGGCTGAAGGATCAGAAGATGATGAAGAAGAACAGGTTGTCTGGAGAAATGAGACAGGATTTTGCCAAATTGATTTGCCAAAGTGGGAAGATGTGGAATGTTTTGCCTTGGTTTAGTATTAAAATCAAGAAGGAATGTAGATAGAAGTGTGTGTAAGATATTTATTAAGTTCCTAGGATAAATGAAGGTATGTTGCTATAAGAGCTGGATAAAAAGTTGTTTTGGTGGGATGTTTTCCTTGGATTTTACAATATTACTAAATATATGGGGAAAAATTGAAGAGGTCCAGAAAGAGCAATTTAAATAGTATTCTACTATTTAAATGGCTTTAGGTTGAATGCAGGGAGAAATGGTGCAGGAATAATGAACCGGTTAATGCTTTGGTGCGCAAAAAGTTGTCAATTTGAGCGGTTTGAGCTGTGGAAATTATTTTAATAGTTGGATCCCAGTGGAACTTCATAAATGGTCTATTTCTGCGCTCTGCATTCATTGGTTAAGTTCTGGCAGGTTTTCTGATAAAAATGATTGGTTGGAAGCCAAAAGCTTAAAGTATAAGCAAGGAAATAGTGAATTAATACTTTAAGCTTTTGAGAAAGTAAGTATGTAAGCTTAATTTATTATAGGAAAAGTGAGAAGCAATGGTTTAAGCTTCTGAAGAAAGTCATTTTGAAGGCGAAACCGTTGGGAAAAGGACACTATAAAAAGGTGGCTGTCTGGAAAGTTACAGGGTTTTTAGAGGACTTTTAGAGGTCTTTCCAGGTCTTTGACGGGATCTTTCTGAAGCCTTTTGAGTTTCTGCCAAGAGGTTTTGGAAGCCTTTTGATCACCAGCAGGAGATTGGTTGTACTTACACAAGTGGAATAACAAGGCCACTGGAGCTATAAAGAGAGCTGAAGCTCAAGATAACAGAGCAGGAGCCCAAGAATAAGAAGCTGGATCCTAAGTGCGGCACCAGAGTCCAAGTCTAAGGAGCAGACGTCCAAGACTAAGGTGCAGGAGTCCAAGACCAAGTACAAGGAGTCCAAGATATTTTTGGAGGCCTCCAAGTATTGGCAAATCCATATTGTTTCCTTGACCCCCGGGCCATATACCAGAAGGTTTCTAAGGGGATCTTCCTTATGAGAGTGAATAAAAGCCCATTTCAACCCCTATACATATTTCTGAGATACATTTTCCCTTACTAGAGAATGAAAACCCCTTCCAACCGGTCCCTGGCTACAATCCAGGACACACTTTGGGGACTGATGGACAGGAACTCCACAGGCCTAGTAGGGAATGATGGCTACTAGGGGAGTGGAGGCCTAGCTAGTAGGTGTAAAGACTACTAGGGGCAGATGTTGTCTCCACCCAGCAGAAGATATTATCTGCTGTGGGATAGAGATCTTCACCCAGCAGGGAACTGTGGCTGCTTGGGGTGAAGAATGAGATGCTCAGCAGGGAACTTTGTCTGTTTGGGGTAGAGAGTGATCCAGCCTGATGGGTAGCATTTGCTGCTCAGGCTGGAGAATGTTTAGACCCTGGCGGGTAACACAGGCTGCCAGGGTAGAAGTATGTGCCAGCATGATAGGGGACACTTACTAGGGCTGTAAGTTTTAGACCCCTGGCATGTAGCATGGGCTTCCAGGGGAGGGAAAGAGCTCTGAAGGCTCTATGTACCCTGATATACTTACAGGAGGTCTGTGAGCAAGCATCCTACCTAATGGAATAGTAGGGTGTCCTCATTTATGTCCCTATGTGAGCTTTGAGGAAAACTCAAAGTGAGCATTGGAGGGCATATATTTTCTCAGAGGTGTCACCAAGACGGTTTGATTGGGGAAGAAGCTGCAGAACTTGGTGTGATCAGGCCTCTGAGAAGTAAAGCTGATTACTTTACAGCTGAAAGCCTAGACTTAATCACCTGGGTGAGTAAAAACAACAGCATAGACTTTATTGATCTATGGTTGGATGGCCTAAGTGGAGTGCCACTTTTGAGGGCCCAGTCAAACGCCAGTTCAATTTAGACTCATGACTGGGTCTATAGGTTCTGGTAACAGGGACTGAGATAAAGAACTAAGGTGGTTCATGTTAAGGGATCAGCAGAGAAGACTAGTAAGAAGGACTGTATGATCACAGTGAAGACTAGTTGAGGGACTGTTGGTTCATATTAAAAGTTTGGAACCAAAAAGGTTCATTGTGCAGGTGGAACCAAGGTGATTCCTAGTGAGGATAAGGTGAAGAGATCAGAGATCATGATGCAGGGGTAGCTGGTTATGATATGGGAGTAGCCAGAGGACTGACAAGCTGTTTGAAGACTGGAATGAGCTGTTTGCTGTCTAAGATGGACTGATTGCTGGTTAAGCTGAAGAGCTGAGAGATGTGGTTAAAAAATTAGCAGAAAGACTAGAAGAGGTGAGTGCAAAACTAAAAAATGACTTAAAAGGACTGGCCAGACTAGAGATAGCAGCTAAAAGGCTGATTTTGGTATCTTTAGAGAAGAAATATTAAGAAAAGAAGCAGTTAAATAAGGATTTAATGCTGCCAAAATTATAGTATGAAAAAAGAATTAATTATCATATCATATCATACTACAAGAGAAAAAAAGAGAAAGAAAATTAATTTACAGGATTTAAAATGTGAATTTATTGGGTTAGAATTGAGCCAGAAGGGAGCCAGAAAGAGGCCAGAAACAGGACAGAGAAACTGTGATGGCAAAAGAGCAAAGTTTGCCAAGAACAACTAAGAGAGGCAAAAGGGCAAGCAGCAAGCGGGTTCAAAGTTGCAAAATGTTGAGGAAATCACAGAGAAACACAGAGAAGTGTTGTAAAATCAAGGGTTTGAAATTTGATAAAGTAAAACATATGCAGAAGCGCTTGAGATTTGCCGAGGAAACATGACAGAAATCATGGCAAACCCATCTGAAACGCGGAGCAGTTGTTTACCTGGAACAGGATAGCCTCGGGTTTGGATCATAGTCAAGAGCAAGTCATCCAGGGAAACTGTTTGGTGATACAGTTGAATTGTGGCGTATGATTGGCTGCAAGCCAGATTTTATTTAATCAGTGTTTTGAGGGCTTTAACTTAAGGGTTAAAGCCTAGAAAATGAGGAGCAGAAACAGAAAATTCAGGGCTTTCATTAGCTGAAGTAAGTTTTAAATTTTAATATATTATAGAGAGAGAAAAACTGGATAGTTCAAGCTTTGGAAAAGAAGAGTTCTGAGAGAGATTTTGGACTGAAACAAGAAGCTATAAAATGGGAAGCTATCTGAGACTCTTAAGGGACTGGATCAAGTGGATTACAAAGGCCACAAGAACTACAGAAGGAGCTGAAAACCAAGCTAAAGGTGCAGAAGCCCAAGATACAGCAGCCAGAGCTAAAGATAAAGAACCAGAGCTAGAACAGACCGCAGAATCCCAAGACAAAGGTGCAGGAGCCCAAGATCAAGTACAAGGAGTCCAAGAGATTGTTGGAGGACTCCCAATATTGGCAAAACCAAATTTTTTCTACCCAGGCATTATATCAGAAGGTTTCTAAGGGGATCTTCCTTCTGACCGTGAATAAAGGCCTATTACAACCCCTGCCCAAATTTCCAGTAATTAGAATACAAGCCCAATGAGTGAACTACCCCATATCTTTTACCCTAGTCAAGGGGAAGAGGACACCTATTGTCAGAGTTTTAGGAGATTTGCCACTAGTAAGTCTTCCCAGGAAGAGTGGGAGAGATTGACTAGGCATCTTGAGATGACCAATAGGGGAAGAGAGTTTATAGGGAATGAGTTTACCAGGTTGTTACAAGAGTGGTACAGACCCACAGAGGGGTCAACACCAGCTGAAGTACAGGTGCATGCTAGGGATGCCCGCCTAGTGATTGGAAAGGTGCTTGAGGAGTTTGCAGTTCTGCAGGCCAAGTACAAGCTTCTGATCAATCACTCACACTTTGGGGAATGACAACTCCTCTAAGCCGGTCCCTGGCTATGACCCAGGACACACTTTGGAGACTGGTGACCAGAAACCCCACAACACGCACAACACAGCTCAAAACTACCTGTCTCCAATGCAAAACTGGATCAATATTAAGCCCAAATCCTGACACTCCCAAGAAAATTCCTAAGGGACCACCTTCCAGCACCCCAGGGAGAGATTTCACAATATCTTTGACTACTCTCTGTTAGAGAAGTAATTCCCATTTGGTTCCCCAACTCATCATTAAGTTGATGGCACTCTTATCAATTGCCCATCTAATACAGGGATCAAAACTAGCAAGTCCTAAGAAGAATATTATCTGGACAAGCTCTATGAATTTCATGATGTTCATAGACAATATGTGGCTTCTTATGATACTGATTAGGAGCAACTTTTGGGGAAGCTTCAAATATGGAATTAAGAAGAAGAGAAGTATATTTTATTGGATAATACTTTAGAATTATATAGCTTGTGCTGTGGCGGGATTTAAGTTGGATCAAAGATAAGGGTGGTCATGTGCAGAATAGGTTCAAATTACTGGATACCTGGATGAGTCATGTGATATTAGTTTGTTACCGTTTCCAGTATGTTGAACTTTATATTGGATTGGCACCAAATTGGGAGATGACTGGATGTTAACTGTGTTGGAAACAACTGGAATATCAGTACATCCAACTCTTTGATACCCCCTTTAAGGGGTTACTTGGGTAAATCAGGGGGGTTTTGACTTGACAGCTGCCGCCTGAAGTTCCTGGAGTTGTTTGATATTAGGTACTAGCCAAGTCAAGTGTTCTCCTTTTCTGAGGCAAAGGTGGGATCTGTGGTACTTTTTAATGATGGGGTCTTTGGCACCTTGAAACTTGACCAGATAGGTGCTTCTGTCTGGTCTTTATTTGATGACTCTTCCCAGTCCTCTGTCTACTGAATCCAGCTTCTTCCTGTTACCAGCTAGGACCCAGACAGGGGAGCTGATTGGGAGTGGTTCCTCTGAAGAGGTTACCTTTTGTGCTTTGAGTCTTTTGGTTTCTGCTATCTTAGCTTTGAGGTGTATGTGTTGTAGTGCTGGTTTTTGTTCTACTGTGGGAGGGTTTCCCTGGGGAATTTTCACATATGGTTGGTTATTGCAGGTGACTATCTCTGGTTTGTATCTGTATATTAGTTCAAACAGTGAGTAGCCTGTCCCTTGGTTGGTGTGTACCCAAGATACTAATAATTTATATTTCATGTATAGTGGCCATGTGTCTTTGGCTTTGGCATTCATTATTTTCTCTAGGGTTCTGATGAGACTGTTGTTTAGGTGTTCAACTCTGCCTTTGACCTGTGGCCTGTAGGGCAAGGTTGTGGAATGCTTGATATATTTTTATTTTAAATTATTGTTTACTGCTGTCCTGATAGTTCTGTGGCTTCATTGTTATCATGTAGTCTGGAGTTTTGTAGTTGGCTATAATTGCCTTGTTGATGAAGCGGTTTATTGTTTCTGCTTTGTGGTCTTTAGTTGCCCAGCAGATAGGCCAGCGTGTAGAGAATTTGATGGCTACAATTAGTAAGTGTTGTTTTGCTTTAGCTTCTGGTAAGGGTCCCACTACGTCCAGCCCCCAAACCTTAAACAGTTCAGGGTATGGTACTGGACTAACTTTTAGCTGGGGAGCCTTAGTGATTGAGTATTTCTCACACACTGTACAATTTTTCAGAACATCAATTGTGTCTTGTTTAAGATTGGGCCACCATACTATTTCTTTTAAAGTGAGGTATAGACTATTAGCCTTTGTGTGCCCTAGTAGGCAGTAATCTCTTAGGATAGTGTCAACCCTTTGTGTGAGTGGAATTTATGGGATGTGTTTATGTTTAATGATGTGGTACACTGTACCATTTGATACACAAAAGTGTTTTTCATTCCTTACTAATTTATAATGGGTTAGTTGATGTGTTGAGGGATCTTTCCCTTTAGTCTTGTAATCAGTGTTATATAGGATAGGCCAGTCAGGGTCCAGGTGGTCAAGATGATCCTCTCTTGGCTGACATAGCCTAGAGAGAGCATCAGCTGTGAACAGCTCTGTCCCTTTTATATTGGATTTCCAGATTAAGCTGCTCCAGAAGGGACATCTATCTGGCTTGTTGCCTTGCAAGTATTTTATAAGTTTTGAAATAGATTAAGGGGTTTATGGTCGGTTAGTACTCAGATGTTTAAATGTTCTTCTAGATAATATCTCCATTTCTTGCATGCATGGTATATTGCTAGCAATTCCTTATTGTGTACAAGGTAACTCTGCTCAGTGTTAGTTAGTTTTCTACTTTCATAGCATACTAACAGGAAATATTGCTCCCTGGCTGGCAGATACATAGTACTGCACCAATGACGGTGTCACTGGCATCCAACTTGAGATTGTAGCACCCGTTGTTATTAGGGTATTTCAAGATTGGCGCTTCAATCAGAGCTTGTTTTAATAGTTGAAAATTATCATTGCATTCTGGTGTCCAGATGAATTTCTTTTTGGCATTACCTTTGGTTAGGTCATTGATTGGTGAAGTTAGTTTTCTGCAGTATTTGACATATTTCCTTAGGTAAGCTACCATTCCAAGAAATCATGTAACTTATTTAACAGATGTGGGGTGTTGCATGTTGTTTATGGCTTTGATTTTATCTGGATTTGCTTTGATGCCAACAGTGGAGACAATGCGGCCCAAGAACAAGAGTTTATTTTCCATAAATTGGCACTTGATAGGCTTGGCATAAAGTTTGTGCTTTGCAAGTCAATTGAGTGTCTTGTGGACATGTGTGAGATGTTCCTATTTTGTTTTTGAGAATATGATGATATTGTCAAGGTAACATAATGCACTTGAGAGACCATTTAGTGCTTGGTTCACCATAGTGACAAACGTTGCAGGAGCGTTGGTCATCCCAAAGTTAATTACCCTACATTCAAAGGATCCAAATTGTGTACAGAACACAGTTTTTGGTATGTCTTTTTCTTTTGCTTTGACTTGGTTGTAACCTGAGGTGAGGTCAATTTTGGAGAAAAATTTGGCTCCAGAGAGTCTTGCACACAGATCCTCTATGAGTGGGAGGGGATATTTATTCTTTACTGTGCTTGCATTGAGAGCTCTGTAGTCTGCTAATAGACAGAGTGAGCCTTCCTTTTTATTTACAAAAAAACTTCTGCCCCTCATGGAGGTTCTGATGGACGGATGAAGCCTTTAGATAGGTTATCCTCAATGTGATTTTTGAGAGTTTGTGTCTCCATGGGGGAGAGTCTGATGAGAGGTGAAGGTTTGGACATGGCCTTGCATAGGTCAATCCCATGTTTGACCTCCTGTTCAGGGAGTAGCTCTGTGAGCTCTTTCTTAAATACATTGGTGTATTCATTTTAGAGTGCTGCAAGCTCTGGGGATTGAATTTTGGTTGTTTGTATGTTATTGAATTTGGTGTACCTCATTATGTGAAGGATACTGTCTTTGGTTAGACGTTCTGAATTGTCCTGATTTATGACTTGGACAAATACTGTGTCTCTTAGGATGAGATTGTTAGGTTCTTTAAAGATGTTGAAGTTAACTCCATTGTGTCTGATTGTCATGGTCTTTGTTTCCTAGTTATGCTGGGGTTCACTTGGGGGAACAGTTCATGCCTGTTACAATGTCGTAGTTTATGTTGTTCATGACAAGTCCTTTGATAGACGTTTGATTTCCTTGGAGGTCAATTATGAAGGGATTTGTTTTGTCTTCAAGTAGAACTTTTGGTTTGTCTACCATTCTGGAATATTTGAAGTTAGATTTGACAACTGGTATTTTGTACTTGGTTACAAATGGTTTGCTTACCATGGTGTGTTGTGCACCAGAGTCAAATAAGATTTTATGTGTATGTGATTTATAAGTGCATGGGTAGACAAGAAGTTGTGAGTGATCTTTATTTTTACATCCATAAAGATAGAAGATTGCGGGACACATGGGATGCAAACAGCAAAGTTTGTGCCTTGGTACAATTTCTTGTTGGTTTAGAGGGAGACAGGGGCACTTAATCCTGTTACCATCCTCTTTTCCCTGTTCCTCTGTTTTGAGACCCTTGAGGCCAGAAAATGTGGGGTCAGATTCATAGTGGGTTGCTGTTTCAGCATTGTTTACTTTGGTGGTGTCCTCTTTCTTGGGACAGGAGTGGTTTGCACTCTGGCTGTGATTGCCATTGTTTCAATTGGAGTTGCTGTTGCTATTATTGGTGTTTTGGCGCTTTTTCCCATTAGAATTATCTCTGCCATTGTTGGTTGAGGAACAATTGCCGTTGTGTGCAGCATATGCCATGTTTGTGCGTTTTTCTGCACGCTTGGCTTCTGCAATGAGCAAGGGCTTGGAGGTGTTGGCCTCTGGGCAGATGAGGGCAGCAACTGAGGGTTTCATTCTGTTGATGAATGATGCTCTTGTGTGCATATTTTCAGCTTGTGGTGGGTTTTGAATTTTGCAGCATATCTCTTCAAATTCATTGGCGTAAGATGTGACAGTGGTCTTCTAAGGAAGATTGCTAAGCTGTATTGCAATGTCTTGAAGGAATTTGGTGACGCAAAAATTGTGGGTGATGGCTGCTTTGAAAGCTTACCAGTTTTTAAGATGGCTGTCAGTTTGTGAGCCAACCCAAGTGGCAAACCAGTTTGCTGTGGCCTCATACAGGCGCTTGCTGGCTTCCTGGACCCTTTTTTGTGGGGGATGCAGCTGGCGCAGAGTTTAGAGGCTGAGTGGTCCAGCCAGTTAAGGATATTTTCTCTGTTTTTACAAAAAAAACTTGTCAATACCAATGATCTTGGTGTTGATTTCTTTGCCTGTGATAGCCAGTTGTGTTTTTTTTATGATTGGAGAGAGCAACAGTATTGAATTATCTTGATGCATGCTTTGAACATGACCAGTAATTTGAATATATTGCATCCACTAGGTATATTTTTGTCAATATTGTGGGTGCGGAAGTAAATTTTCCAGGTATCCTGGAATGTGGCCTGGTTGAGTACATGAGCAAAGGTGGGCAGGTTTTGGTCAGTCATTCTCTCTCTCATGGGTGTGGTCAAAAAACCGTAGCTGCTACCAGTGATAAGGAGCACCTTTGGGGAAGCTTCAAATATGGAATTCAGAAAGAAGAGAAGAATATTATATTGTATAATACTTTTAGACTTACATAGCTTGTGCTGTGGCAGGGATTTAAGTTGGATCAAATATAAGGGTGGCCATGTGCAGAATGGGTTCAAGTCACTGGATACCTGGACAAGTCATGTGATATTGGTTTGTTGCCATTTATGGTATTTTGAACTGTATATTGGATTGGCACCAAACCAGGTAATGACTGGATGTTAACTGTGTTGGCAACAACCAGAATATCAGTACATCCAGCTCCTTGACAATACTATATAATACTCTAAAGTCATACCAAATAAAGTATCATTCTCTTTTTAATTTTCCCCTTTATCTTGTTTATTATACTTCTAATAAATATATATTTGACAAAAAAATATTATGTATTAATTTTTTAGCTGTGTTTATGTTTAATTTTATTATTATTTTTATTATCATTATTTTGATTGAAACCTTAACCTTTAGCTTGGATTTTAAAATATGGGGTTAAAAATTCCTAATGGTTTATGAAGAATTTGATGAATAACTCTTTTTCACTTATTTGTTTATTTATTTTTATCAGCCATATTACATTTACTAGACTCTGGTAAAAGAAAGCCTTAAAAAAAGCCATATGAAGGGTAATATTTTAGTTTGTTGAATATGCTTTGTATACATAATTTTGTGCGGTGCTCCTATCATACTATCTAGATTTAGAAATTTTGAATCATTACCAGCTAGCAAGCATTTGAATACTCTTTCATAGGGATAATAGCACATTTCTATCTGAAACTTTTCAGGGAAATTTAAATTTCCAAAGTCTGAGAAATCTGATATAAGCATCCTCAAGACACAAAAGGTTGGATTCTGAGCTGGAATAGTCTGCTGAGAGTGCTAGTCTTTTGAGAAAATAAAAACATTGGTTATTTTATATAAATCAATTGTTATTCATTAATTATCTGTACATTTCAATGACAATTTTATACTTCTTGGTAATATATAGCATAAAAAGAGGTAGATTGAGAAGGAATTGGTATGTTTATTGAAATAGAAGATATTTATATAGCTGTTAGTGTGTCACATAGCATCTATATTAGATTATGGTCTTGGAAAAGAGGGAACCCACTGGAAAATTTAGGGGCTAATCCTAATATAGCATCTGAATTTAGTCTTGGGGCCACTTTTTTCTTGATGCTTGAGTCATTTATCCAGGAAATGTTTTTGGAGAGAGAGTAATCAAAGATGTTATGACATTAAATAGAAATTGTCAAGATTTTATGTCTTGATTGAATTATCTGTATTGTTTGTCATTTTAATATTGTTGATATGAGATTTTATGGCAACAATATGTAGCTACCAATTGGGTCTTGGGAGTTCTTCAGACTGGCAACTCCTTATCTAGCATGTAGGAGAATTTCACAATACTTCAAGTGGACAGCAGGGTACACTCTCACTTGGTTACTTCTGAATACTGTGCAGAAGCTAGTAGTGATAAAAAGGGATAGAGTTGTCAATTCTCTATCTACAAAGGGTGAATTTTTCTGCTTGTCTCATTATTAGGAGAGCTCTTTTTATAGGGCTTTTAGCCCTCTTTCCAGGATTATTGTCTGACGCTTCTGACTCTTATTAGTCAGCTTATCTGTTTCCCAAGCTGCTAATCTCAACCCCCAGAGTCAGGCATCCATGATGTACCAGCATGAGATCCAATCTAATACTGGGCTTCTTGCATTTGAGTTACCTCCACAGCCTGGCGTCATGATGTCTAGACTCTTGCAACCTGTAAGTGCCAGCACTTTCTTGCATGGCCTGTGTATTGTACATTGGCAATTATTTGACCTGCCTATTTAGGAGGGAATACTGATATCATCCCTTATGTATTTGAGTTTGGCCGTGGCATGGTTCTGTAGAATATTTTGTCATATATCTGAGGCCACACTTCTGATATCAGTTGGTGAAGCTAATCAAGATGCCTCCTTGATCTGGATCAATATCAAAGTGGTGGCCATCACCATCCAATTAATCTGGAGCTTTTAATACAACATGATTTTAGCTCAATCAGAGT
This sequence comes from Entomophthora muscae, assembly GCA_014839935.2. Classification (NCBI taxonomy): domain Eukaryota; kingdom Fungi; phylum Entomophthoromycota; class Entomophthoromycetes; order Entomophthorales; family Entomophthoraceae; genus Entomophthora; species Entomophthora muscae. Next base: position 85,655 of record QTSX02000264.1, on the reverse strand, counting down.
TGATAGAGGGATGCCAACTATGTGTCCCTCTGAGTGATGAGCTGGGAATTATGGTACAGTCTAATCATCATACTCAAAATTCCTGATGGTAATTAAAGTGTTAAAAAGAGAATTTTATTTATTTTTGATCTAGCTAAAATAAGATTGTAGGTTTAATATTTGAAGTGCAAGGTTAATATATTTTCTTATCATTGCTATTTCATTTTGTAAATAAAGCCATGGCTTGCCTAAGGAGAACTGATATCAAGCAGTTGTCCTCCATTGGCCTTGCGTTCTCTTATGCGACTCATTGTAGTGCGAAGGATATCAAGATCTATTTCCGTTTCATTGAGAATCTGATCTACTAGCAAGTCACAGGCAATGACATCTTTAGAACTCTCTCCACCATAGATTGTGATGATCTCTTGAACCATGGCAGCCAGTTTCATTTTTTCCTTGAATGATTTGTTTCGACTAGAGGAAGTATTGCTTCTTTTCCAAACCTCCACACTCAAGTTGATAGATGCTTCTTGGGTGTCACTTGCTGAAGAGGGACATGGCGTCATTACGGGATCTTGGATAATCTCATTGGCTGGTTCTGAAATATCTTTAGGAAAACGGTCTATTTTTTCTTGGCTGTTTGTTGTTGCCCACTTTGATGTTCGAAGACTTCGTTGGAAATGAACCTTTGATTGCGACGAATGCGTCTGTTCGTGTACTTTGTTTATTTTTTGTTTGATATGGTTTTCTTGAACCAGGCGGATTTCAACTATAGCTTTGGTGCGGGGATATCTGAGAAAGTTACACAAGTCGAGATCCGTCTGCAAATCTGCTATGGAACCCATGTCCCAGTAGACCAAGTTAAATGGACATGTCAATTTGAAAATAGTTTGCACGCGGTGATACACTTCATTGATATCCATTAGTGTATTGAGCCGGACCTGTTCTTTACGGCCAAGATATTGCAAGGTGACTTTTCTGGAGTAATAGTGTGTTGCAGAAATATTCATAGCGAAACGGTATACTTCCATCTGAAACAAAAATACATTTATACCCCACTATGCTGTGTCATAAAATGTGAATTCATCATTAAGCTTAGCTATTAGACTCAGCTTATTAGATTAACATTACCATTTTTCAATCTACGAACTAAAAGTAATATTATACTAATAATTCAATCATTTAAACTATAAGCCCTATATTTTCCCTCGGCAAAAAGTTGGCACGATTTCCTTAATAAATAGCTTCTTTAAGGCAACAAACTGATTCCGACAAGCAAACATCCCTTCAAGTTTGTGAAGCATCCAATCAACTCTGTATCAGCACGTAAAAATAAATGAGGATTTAATGATGCTATAATTACATATTTAACTTGTTTCGACTCTTATGCTCCCCTTACACGTGAAATTGATCATCACTTTGAATGCTAAGTCGATACTTAAATAATTTTAATTAGGTGCTGCTTAATTTCTCTCACAGGTATACTAGATTAAACTCCGACCATGAGCAATCAAATTAAGGTCTATATAGACCGATGTGTATGAGTGGTTCCTTAAACATATAAATATCACAATGCTATAAGGTTAGCTGAAACAATTGATAATTTGATCAGATTTGACGTATTTCGCCCATAAGATTTATTTAAAATATACAGGAAATCACTTTTCGAATTTCCAACAAAAAGCCCCTAAGATTTACAACCATACTATTCTATAATTAAATATCAATTCCCTTACAGTAGTTTTAAAGGCTATGGCGACAAGCGAAAATACTTCAGATTTAAACGAAATCCAAGTCGCGTGAGATTCAGGATTCAATTAATTTAAATATTTTTGGTTAATAAATGAACTGTCAAACCAAAAACAAAATTTCACTAACCCATTATATGAAATTAAAGCAAACATCAAGTGGTGTAGTTCAAACCACAAACAAAATGAACTGATACAACAAGTGAAATGGATGTATGCTATTCTGGAGTATATTATAATCCAATCAGGATTAATTTGAGGCACCAATAGAAGGACCAAAATGAAACAAAAATTGAGCAATCTAGAAGCGAGATTCCAAAAGCACGAAGCAAAATGAACTCACACAAGATGTGTAGTATGAGCAGCCTAAAATAGAAAAATAACAGTATAAAAGCCAATCAACAGCTATCCAATTTAGGAACAAGGCATTTATTTATTTTCATGGCTCCTGATTTGTGTATAATGGTCTTGAGAACTTTCCAAATATGGACTTGTGATTATAATAAAAATAAATTATTAATTTTTAAATTTTCTACTTTTAGTGATTTTATCCTAGGTTTTTTACAATGGTTTTCAATAGCAACATCTTCACCTGCACCAGCAGCCAAGCCAGCTTCAACGGAGGCAAGACTCAGAACGTGGAGGCACCTGTTTACACCCAAGCCTTTGAGGTGGGTAACAAGGAAGCTGACCTGTTACCGTCCCCCGACCCATATGGCTTTGACTTATTTGAGAGTCACTTAGCGTCTAGCTCTGCCCTTGCTCCCACACCCACCCCTGCACAAGCTGCCTGTCAACCAACCAATCAGGATGGCAACCTTGATTCAGAACAACTTCCTGCCACCACCCAACCTGCCCCCCTCAGCCAATCAGGCTTCAGCTCCCGCCGCCCAGCGCCCCAAACGCAGAATAATCACTGCCCAAATTCTTCAGGAAATTGTGGCACTCAACCTGCAGGGTCTGTCCTGGGATCAGATAGCCAGCCAATTACAATTCACCCAGGCTACTGTCATGCAGGAATTCCACAACCTGATGAATAAGGGAAATCTGATTGGGACAGCCAAGAAGCCAAAGAAGGCCACAGAGTCCCAGATCAATGAGGCATACCCAATAATGCTTGACCTCCTCCAGCGGGACCCCAATCTTCCTTTGACCCAGGTCTGGAAGCAACTTGCACACCATGGCATTTGGGTGTCTGAGCGCATGGTGCAGCTCTGGATGCACTGAAAGGTGGTGTAAAGCCCCATAAAATGAGGGAGTATTCTAGCTAGGCAAGGCACCAAGTTGGTGACTTGAAATCCTGTGAGTGCCGTCAAGATGGGGTAGACCGTCATCATCCATATAAAAACTTTGGCATGTACGTTAAAACGTCTGAAATTACCGGCAAATTACATAAGCACGTAGAATACAAAGGAATATATTGCTACGTGCTGGGTGGAGCAGTGCGACACTAGCGTGGGCCAGGAGTACGTCTCGGAGGAGTTGAGCTGCAATGGCTCCTCGTAGAAGTACTGATTGGGAAGTTTGTTGTAAGGCCCATGCTGGTGAGAGTATTGGTGGCTCCCAATCCTGAGGCAGGCTGTGAGAACAGCAGAGAAGATTAAGTGGTTCATCTTCAGTTCCTGGGAAAGGGCAGACAAAGCTTAGTGTCTTAACTTTCTGTAATGTAAAAGTTTTTGGTATTGATTTATGTGATACTATTGAGGGGTAATTTCACTCAATGATGGCACAAACTACCATCAAGTGATTGAGATTTATTATATACTGTCATCCTTAGTGGGGCATGAATAGTACAAAGCATTGGATAGGGGACCCCAAACTCATGGTGTTGTCTGGGATTCCCTTTTGGGAGTGAAATGGGAGTGGTTTGGCAAGCAATGAATTTTTATCCTTGGCATGACATGGAACTGGAGCATCTTTAGGCACAGTAATGCATTTCAATTCAACTTTTGCAGTTGATGCATTATTTGTAATGCTGGACTGCTTGTCAACCCCCTCCAAATTTGGTAGGTTCCAAATTTGGGCAGCAGTTCCCCCTCCATTTGGGTTTGGGGAAATTGCCTTTTTAGTTTACTCTTTTGGCAATTTACCCATTTGGCAGGCGTGCAGCCGGCGGGCGCCTGGCAGTTGGGTGTGCGGCCTGCGTACAAGGTATAAAACCCGTCTGAATTAAAATTTTTATTTTTAATTGTGATTTCAATATTACGGCTTCCCGTAGCAGTTTCCCCAATAAGGGGGAACTGCTGCCTTTTTTATCTTGTTCTTTACACTGAAGTGTGCACAAAACATCCTTCTGAACGCCAGTATTGTCAGGAATATTCCTGACAGGTGGCTTCAATTAGGGTTCTTACAAATTTTTCTGGCAACCAATGGGATGGCGCTGAGGATTACCCATATGACACTGCAATTGAATCAACCCTGGTCAGATGCTTGAATAGTCTAACAGATGACATCATGTTTGTCTCGTACTATAAGTTATTGATTGCATTTGACAATTTTGGTGAGCAAGGAAAAGCCACCACCAAGAATGGAAGGAAGAAGGTCAAGAAGGGGACATTCATTGGTGCATTTCTGGCTGTTTCAGCCAAGGGTTTTGTCTACTATCAGAAAAACCCTGATTTCATCAATGGGTACTCATACGGCCACATCCTTGGTGGATTGCTTGACTCCTGGGATGGCTCAAATTCCAAATACCAGGTTTTCTTGAGCCACCAGATGGAGGGAAGCTCCACTGCCCTCGAGGTCATTCAGGAACGCGGGCACCAGGCCTCTGTGTACCCAGCTGGTCACGCCAACGTCCATCTGGCAGATGTTGTGTTCTTTAATATTGGAGATACATTATGGGAGCGCCATCCTCAGACTTTCAACAACCTCTATCTTGGGGCCCTTGACCACAATTTTCTCTTTGGTCACCAAATGGTGGCTGACTTGTTTGCACAAATGGTTTTCCATGTGAAATGGGCAACCAATCACACAAGGATAAGCGCCTCTCACCCCGTGCCACAGCCACCTACCAGCCCATCCTGTCAATGACTGATGAGGAGTACAATGAGCGGTATATGGCGGCCATCACGTGCAATCCTCCTGCCTCCACCCCTGCCACCAACACCCCTACCCGCAAACCCAACCCATCCAATCCCAGACCCCCCAGGCCAGCACTGCATCTACTTCTTCCTTCCCGCGCCATTCTGCCTACTAGGCATCACTCTTCCCCGCCTCAATAAACCCCTGGTCCCAAAAAATTTCTATTTCTATTATCTTTATTTTGAATTTCAATTGTTGGTGTTCTCTTTGTTTATAGTTGGCTATATTTTTTATGTTCAGCTTACTTCTATGAAATCATATACTTACTATGTCATTTATATAGATCCTGAACACAGTTATTTTTAGCACCCAAACAAAGCTCCTTGTGAAAATATTAGCAACAATTTGGTGATCAACTGAATTTAAATTAGAAAATTATAGGTTAATTGTATTTAGATAAAGCTGTTACTGATCCAAATTCAAAACCTGTATGATAAACTTTAAGCCAATCAGGAGCCGAGTGACAAAGTGATTGTTGTAACATAAAGGGTCATTCAATAATTCTTTGATGCATGTGTGCTAATTAATATGATTGGCTGGATGTTTTGCCATTGTACGATATTGCCGCTGTGGCAAGTTGTTGATGGACTAGTGCCCAATCAGCTGCTGGGTTAGCACTAGTTCATCAACAACTTGCCACAGCAGCAATGGCAACAATGGCAAAACATCCAGCCAATCATATTAATTAGCGCATATGCATCAAAGAATTATTGAATGACCCTTTATGTCACAACAATCACTTTATCACTTGGCTCCTGATTGGTTTAAAGTTTATCATTAAGGTTTTGAACTTGGATCAGTAACAATTTTATCTAAAAACAGTTGACACTATAATTTTCTAATTCAAATTTAGCTGATCACCAAATTGTTTTTACTATTTTCACAAGGGGCTATGTCAAGCGCCAAAAATAACATGGTAATCAAGGAAACAATGCCAACACAAAGCAAACAACACATATTGAGATGAGCGTAAAACGTATACACAATGGGTAAAAAGATGGGATAATGTAGTAAATAGGAAAACAAAAAGGAATAAACAAAGAGGCAACAGTATCAAAATAATACAGAATTTATTGGGGCAAAAGCTATAAAAACATATGGAAAGGTTAGTAAAAAATCAATGAGATAATTGGAAAAGCTTCTGAAGGACCCTGACTTGGCGATTGCCAAAATAAAGGACATTGACTGCAAGTTCAAAGCCAAAGTGAAGTCCGCTGTCCTCACTAGAGACAAAATTGACAAGGTGCCTGCAAAAGCACTAATGTCAAAAATTCCAGACACCCCAGAGAAGACAATCAAGCGCTTACTAAATATCCAAAAAGCTGTGGTTGAGGGCCTCCAGTTCAAGGCATACAATCTTTCCGCGCCGTCTGTCTGGGTTGATGACCCAGAGATGTATGCACATCTCAAGCCAGCAAAGCACGCCAGGGCAGAGGACACCAAATTGCCAGCGCAATTGATTGCGCCAAGAATGGCCAAGCCGGCTGAAGCTGCCAGCAAAGAAGAAACACAAGAAGGTAACCTAAAAAATAAAATTAATAAATTTTCAAAAAACTTACCTTTTTTCTTAAAAAACGTAGACGGTGAACTCTGCCGGGTCCTGGTCCCTTTTGTCCTGGCCACCTTTTATGCTAATTATGCCACTCACGTGGCTAAGCAGCTTTATCTGTCCCCCCTGTTATGTGGGAGCTTGAAGACATAATTCACAGGTCCTTCCCAATGACAAGGGACGTGCTAGCTGGGCTGACACATGCCAAGGGGGGCATCTGAGTGGGCAGTTACTGCCTACAAAGATGCCTAACTGGTCCGCCTGGACCCAGTATCCCTCAGTGGAGTTTACTGTGTAAACTCCATTGAGATTGTTTGGGACGTCCTGGTAACGCTCCCATTCAAGAATGTACTGGAGATGGGCCAGGCTCACACAGCTTCTTGCTTCTGCTTCCTGGTGGAGCACACCCTGTCTTACCTGCTTGAGAACTTTGGGCGTGCGGTGAACAAATTGGCTGTTGCAGACGCAACAGCTGTAAAGAAGACCAAGATCCTCCTGGCGGACTTCAGGCTGGCCTGGAGTGCCAACGAGACGGGGGTCCCAGTAGCTATGGAGCTCACGTTTGCCAAGACAAAGCACAACAAGAAGATAAGCGCAGTCTATAATAAACTGTGAGTTCACAGAAGCCTTTGCAGGGCAAAGGCTTCATCTGGTTGTTTACCTGGGGTTTTATTCTTCTTTGGGATAGGCGCGTCTGTTGAGGACCTGGACAGGGTCCTTCTGGGGATTGACAAGGCCCAGCTTGCACTCAACAGGAAGAAGGTCTCCCCGGATATGACTCAGTTGATCATGTGATCCAGGACGCCCTGGTCCTGGCTGGTATCTACGGGTTTGCAGCCCTGCCTGAAAAGCTGCTGCTTCACTCCCACCTGACCCTACTCCCCTTCACCAGCAGGCGCAAATACTTTAATAAGGGTGTATCCACCGTCCACAGTGTGGCAGTAGAGATTGTGTGCCACCTCCATCACGGGGTGGGTACATACCGCTGAACCCATTATAGGCGCACTTAATTTTATCTCTATATCAATAAATATATTTATACTCTACTATATTTTTATATTATAAATAATTTTTCAAATAATATTTTAGCAAACAAGATTTGCAAAATATATTCCGGAAATGGGTTTCATAAAAGTATAAAATAATATGGTAATAAAATAAATTTCAACCTTACAATTTACGTTTAATTTTTATAAGACTATTTTATATTTATTTGACAAAAGCGATATAAATATATTTGCGTAATCCAGTATCAAGCGTTTGGGATAACCTCAGATGACATATTAAGTAATATATAATAGAATAAATAAATTACTTAAATCTATTGATGGTCCTTCTGAATGTGATTGCGGGCGTGGAACCATCTAAATATAAAATGATAATCAATAAATCTTGAATAGTAAATTAGAGAATATAAAAAAGTTGGACACACTAAGCCTTTAATTGATTGGCTGGTTTTCAAGGCACGTGGGGATAAACAAATCAGCGTGGCCATAGAATTTGGCCACAGTCTCAGCTGGGAGGGTATGGATCCTGGCCTGCAGCAAATCAAACATGTTCTCGGTCTCTGTTAGGGTTCCTCGCTTGACAACTCACTTGAGCCACCCAAAGACTTCCGCAATGGGATTTAGGAAGGGCAAATAGGCAGGGAGGAAGAGAAGGCACAAATTTGTTGTGGCCAATTGCTGGGGGCCCACTGCAATGCTGGTATCAATTGATAGAAATTCTTCAAGAATATCTGCCACCGTGTGGAGACCAACATTGTCCAATACAATTATGTTGGTGAAGCCCGGGCTTGTGCGCCTCAGGTGCTCCTGGACCAATCAGAGAAATGATAGGAAGGTCCGGCTATTGTAGGAGCCTAGTATCATTTGGTATAGCTCAACCCCCTTTGGACCAAGGAGAGCCACCATTGAGTATGCTGTGGAGCAGACTGCAGCACACCAAGCCATCCTGTCATTGGAGCCTTTGTGGACATACCCATACCCATTGCACATCAACAAGGCAAATGCTGATTTGTCAATATAATAGAATTTCACCGTCCCCTTGGCTTTGAGGGCAGTGTATGCCTCAGCGTAATTTTTCCAGGTCTCAATATTGACTGGGCTGTTTCTGTTGTAGGGAGATACCCCAAGCTTTTTCCAGGAAAAGCGCACCCCCTTGAGCAGATGGTAGTAAAAGGAAATTGAGGCCTCAACCCCAAAAGCAGACTTGACCATGGCCTGTATCTTTTCCAGTTCAAGATGGCAATCTCGGGTTATCCACTGGTGAATTGCCTATTTGTGCTCCTTGGTGAGCATGGTAGAAACACACAAGGATTTCTCTGCGGCAAGGATTTGGCCAGTATCAATGAACTTGTTGAAGGTCTTGCTGGCGTACTTGGGATCCACTCCAACAAGGGCCGCAGCCGCCTTGTAGTCACCCAATTCCCGCATTAGCTTAAGCAGGATGATGCGCTTAATGTCAGTAATGCACTTGTGAGCAGGCTTTTTAGCGGTGGGGATTGGCTTGTTGGCGTTGGGCACAACACAGGGCATGGGCACCTTGATGTAAAACGCAGCAACTTTCTTTAGCACTAACTGTCCCTCATTGGTTTGGTAGAGCTCAGGCTTCTCATCCTCCTCCTAATTGCCATCACTGACGTAGGGCTTGTAGCTAGTATCAAGTACAGGCTTTAACTTCTCCAGCATGGCTGACAGGACCAACTCTTGCCAGTACACAACGTCAAACACATATGAAGTAAGTTCTACCTCCTTGTTTCTAACTATTTTGGTAGTGATAACCTTGTTGGGCTTCCAGTTCGGCTTTGGGACCCAAGGGTTTATTCTCTGCACTCTAGCAGCTTGTGCTCCTTGAACTGGCTGTTTCAGTGCAGCATCACTATGGAACTCTCCTCTCCTGCCTCCCTCCTGAGTAGGCACTTGGGTTGCACTAACTTTGTTCTTTGACCCGTGGGGGCAACTGCGACTGCGGTGCACAACAGGTGCAATGGTAGTCTGTTGCTGTGTTCCTTCCATTTTGAGAATTTAATAAAATATTAAATAAAGTTCAATTATGTTATTCCAAATTTTTAATTTTTGCTTTTATATGAATATGGTTATTCAATTAAAGGTTTTCCCACCCAATATCCCAATTATAACGTTTTTATTTCTTAGTTATTTTTGGGTTTACCACACCCATTTTAGAATACCCAAAATAATTTCCACCCATTTCCCATATTTTACGCCAAATTAAGCACCTAACACAATATTTTTAAAAAATTTGTTTCAGATCTTGTGCCTTATTTTAGATACCTTGGTATCATTCTTGATTACAACCCATTGCACAAACTGATTGAGTGATTTTGTTTACATAGTGAGTTGCTATTGTGTTTTGGTTTTGGATTGAGCTTTGGCTCACTATGTGTGAGTGTATTCCATCACCAATTCACATAGTAAACATATGTACACTGAAAGTCAACTCACACTATTTTGTTTGTGAATTCATGTATTTTGGATTATATTTTGAATGGTTTTGCTTTGCGCGTGAGTACTTTGTTGCTGTGTTGACCCATTGTGCCCATTAACGCCAATAACCCTGTTAACAGAGTGTATATTTTAACCTGAGAGTTGATTTTGTTTAAATCTGAAATCATTTTGTTTAAATCTGAAGTATTTTTGCTTGTTGCCATAGCTTTTAAAACTACTGTAGTTATAAGTTGTAAACTCACTACACATATCACTAATATATTTAAATCAACTGCATTATATTTTATTCAACCCTTGAGTTACAGTAGTTTCAGAACCTGTGGGGGAAATATGGGATTGTCAAATCCTACATTAAAATTTCAAATCACATTTGCAAGCAACTCAGCTAAGTGAAAAATAAATATTTAGTAAATCAACCATTTAATTTGAATTTTTTGATTTATTTAAATTGGTAAATTTCAAATCCCTTGAGCAAATAACACAACTAAAAAAGACAAAACACAGCAAACAAATGCAAGATACATGAATCAGAAATGCAGGATTCTAATGTACAATTATAGAATTTCTGTATGTCTAATAAATCATAGGCAACATGAAAAATTAACAAATATGAAATTGCAGGATTGTCAAATCCAAGAACCAAATTTCAAATCACAATTGAGGTGAATTTGAAATAAGTATAATTTATGGGCATCTCAAACAGGAAGTCAAAGGATCTAGAGTGGATTTACTACAATTCTTTTAGGAATCACAGATATTCTCAGAAAATTGTCCAATTTCAATTTAATACAAATAAAATTTAGATCTTAATATTCACCAAATTAGACATATTTAGCAATTAAATTGGCCAAAATATATGCTCCTCTTATTGAGTTTAGTTTTTTAATAAAAATTATTATGTCTTCATTCAACAAGAATCAAAGTGATGAGCTGATCTGGGGCTCAAAGAAACCATGCAGGACTAGACTGGGCCTGCCAGTGGCAAAGAATCTGTAAGTGTCAGCTCCCAACCCACAGACCTCACCCAGAACATTACCTATATGTATGTCTTCTCTCCTGCTTCATCCAGAATTCACTTTTTTGTACCAAATGCAGACAGCTGCTAACCAGAATCCCTTTCTGAAACTGTCACCAAGCAGTAGCCAATTGATTCAGGCCTTCACTCAGAAAAGTGGAAATCAAATATAATACCTAATTAGGCATCCCTTGATTTTAAATCATTTGCAGAACAATTTTATAGTGATAAGCTTCTTTCTGCATCATTGAATCTTATTGGCAGGAGGAGGTGTGTGTTCATCTATAGAAACAAATAATGATATCTATGTCCATTAAGAAACATGTGACTGTGATGGGTTTGCAAGGCCCACTGTGACTGCAACCCTGCAATCTCACGCCAACTTTGTCCCTCTCCTAAAAAGACCCCAACTGGTGCTGGTATGTCAACTGAAGGTGTAAAAGTCCACTCTCTCATGATGGCTATCATGGAACATGGCCCCCAGATGTCCCTGGTCCAGGTGTGTCTCCAATTGGGACTCCATGGAATTTTCACTAATAAGAGAACAATCAATTTGTGGATGCACAGAGTTGGGGTTACTGCTAGAGCTTTATCTAATCAAGTTTCAGTGGTCCCAGTTTGGTGGATACCAACCCCTATGATCCCATTGGTATCAATTTTATCAAAGGGAGGTTAATTGGAGCTTGCAGTTACATCATCTTTCTAATTTTCAGTGAACCATCCTTGGGCAACCAATCCATCAGAATTGAGGATGAGGCAGGTCACAAGCTGGGTGGGTACGACCCACTATAAGGCTGATGCTAACTTGAAAACATAGGATAAGGGTTTTCCTACCCAGGACCAAGGATCAGCTGCAATAATTATAGTGTCAATTACCCCTGAGAAAGTAGTATATACTATTTTTAAGTAGCAAGTTGATATTGTCTATAGGAAGTTCAGTGGTGGCATTAGTTTGGGAGTGAGTGTAAGGTCTTAAGCCCTTTTGGAGATGGTTATAAACTAATGCTTTCAGGCCCAATATGTTTATATTGGTTAAATATAGAAAGTTTGATAGAGTTTGCAAAGGTAGCTGTATCAAAGCTCCTAGCAATTTATAAGAAGTGGGGACTAAGATGGTTCATTAAACCAAAGAAGATTCATTATAGGCAAGTCTTCACAATAAAAAATCACTTTAAAAGTTAAATTCTAAATCTTGGTATTAATCTGCATCAACTGCAGGTTTACAACTACTGACAATCAAAGACTGCATATTACCGTAAAATTTTCTTAAATGATTGTGGAGTTCCTGGTCATCAGTCCCCAAAGTGTGTCCTGGGTCATAGCCAGGGACCGGCTTGGAGGAGTCAACATTTCCTAGTAGTAAGAGGTGGCTTGATAGAAGTCTATACTTAGCCTGCATAACTGAAAGCTCTTCCAGTACTTTTCCAATCACTTGGCGGATATCCCTACCATGCACCTGCACTTCAGCTGATGTCAACCCCTTTGTGGGCCTGTACCAGTCTTTTAACAACCTAGTAAACTCATTTCCTATGAGCTCCCTTCCCCTATTTGTCATCTCAAGATGCCTAGTTAATCTCTCCCACTACTCCTGGAAAGTCTTACTGGTGGCAAATTGTGAGAAAGGGGGGCTAAAATAACTAAGTTTGGCTCCCATCCTGGAGGGAGGATCCACCAGGACACCATCCAGTGCAGGACTGGTATGGCTGCTTGAAGGGGTGTCCATAGAGAGGACACAGAAGATAGCTGGGGAAAATAGGAGTCTAAACCCATCAAAATCATTACATTAATTAACAAGTAAGCACAATTGGGAGTGGACTCTGGGATACCCAAGCCTTCTTCTGAGACCAGGACAATTGGGTCCTCAGAGGGGAGGGGCATAGGGCGGGCCAGACTGGAGGGGGTAGCAGAAGCTATCTCAACGGCAGGGAACTCAAGTTCATTGCAGGTTAGACTCCTCACAACATTCTCATTGGTAGTGTATATGTCCTGAGCGTGTGCAGGGATATCCTCAAAAATATGAAAGAACTGATTAGGGTTGGTACCAATGTAGAGAAGGAATTAGAAATACGGCCCCAAAGATCTAGAGAGGTAGACCAAATCATTACCAAGGCTGGCGCCAAAGTAAAAATCACAAACTTGAACAGAGGCACTATCATTTATTTTGGGGTTTGAAAGCAAAGCCCAACAATGGTAGGTGGTTTTCTGTAAGTTTTATTTTCCTTTAGTCTCAAGTGAAAGACAAAAAAGGGGGTTCAGAAACAGACAAAAAGTTTTCCAAACTTAAAAAGAGGGCAGAGAACGGCAACCGCGGGCCAAAGGGTTGGAGAGTGTATAGATGAGTTATAAAAGAGCGTATATGAAGCCCCAGCAAAAGCAAAAGCAAAAGCAAAATCAAAGCAAGAACAAATTCAAACTTAAAATAGGTAAATATATAGAATTCACTACTAATTTTTAAAATAGAGTTAGTTCCTTCAAAGCAAAAGAGGTAAGCTTTAACTTCAACGTTAACAACGTCTATAGAGACTTCAGAAAGCTGCAAGAAAGCCCAAAAGAAAGGGAAATAGGTAAGGATAGAGAAAACCAATACTAACACTTTAGATAATCAGAAGGGTCCAACTAAGGGACCCAAAAGACAACCAAAATTCCTAAGTTTAAAAGGTTCAAACTTTAATTGTAAGAATGAGCAAGCAGGGGACCAAAAGTCCCCTGTCTTGCTTTAAGGAAGCCAAATTGAATTTAAAGTCACCTGACCCAAAGTCAGATTTGATTGGTTCCAAGAGAAGTTTTGCAGGGAGAATCCAATGGGTTGGGAGGGTTTCCAACTATTTCTGACTTCAACTCTGATTGGCAGACATCAATGGAGTGTTTCAGGGCAGCTTCTAATCCAGTTGGATTGGAATTCAATAATTTAACAGTAGCGCAACCTGATTGTTTAGATTTGATTAATTTTAAATGCGGACAGGCCCAAGCCAAAAAGTAATCTAAATTAATCAGGAATCTCTCCCAACTGGGGAAAGAGTCCAAAGCACCCTTATTTATCACTTGGGGAGGGTATGCCAATACAAATCTCTCATCAATTGTGTGGGCTAAATCTTCAAGGGAATTGAGGGGCTTGACCGGCTACTGAGCAGATTTTTTGTGCGGCGCAGGAAGATTATCCTATCCAGGGCTAAAGGGGGGAGTGACTTTACACAAATCTTCTACAACTTTGACAATAGGCATCTTCCTCCCCTTGACTAGGGTAAAGGATATGGGGTAGCTCACTCATAGGGCTTGTATCTGTATCACTGGAAAATTTGAACAGGGGTCAAAATAGGCTTTTATTCACTTTCAGGAGGAAGATCTCCTTAGAAACCTTTTGATATATTGCCTGGGTATGAGAAACAATATAGTTTTGCCAATGCTTGGAGTCCTCCAACAATATCTTGGACTCCTTGTACTTGGTCTTGGGATCCTGCACTTAAATCCTGGGCTACTGTGCTTTTCTCTAGCTCCAGCTCCTTTATCTTGGGCTTCTGCACCTTTATCTTGGTCTTCAGCTCCTTTTGTAGTCCTTGTGGCCTTTGTAATCCACTTGATTCAGTCCCTAAAAAGCCTCAGATAGCCTCCCATTTTATAGTTTCTTGTTTCAGTCTAAAATCTCTCTCAGAACTCTTCTTTCTAATGCTTAAACTATCCAGGTTTCCTCTCTCTATAATACATAAAACTTTTTAACTTACTTCAGCCAAATAAAACACTGCTATTCCTGCTTAATTTCCTCATTTTTTAGGCTTAAATCCTTCAGTTAAAGCCATCAAAACACTGATCAAATAAACTTTGGCTTGCAGCCAATCACACGCCTTGATTCAACTGTTTTATTAAATAGTTTACCTGAATTACTTGCTCTTGACTATGGTTCAAACCCAAAGCTGTCTTGCTCCGGGTAAACAACTGTTCCACGTTTCAAACGGGTTTGCCGTGATTTTGTCATGTTTTCCCAGAAAATCTCAAGCGCTTTTGCCTATGTTTCACATAGGGGATTTAGGACCCCTCAATTCTTCAACGTTTCTCCAAGTTTCTTTGCATTTTCTTCAACATTTTGCAACTTCAAACTTGCCCATTGCTCACCTTTTTGCCTCTTCTAGTTGTTATTGGAAAAATTTGCTTATTCACCCTCACAGCTTCCCTGTCCTGTTTCTGGCCTCTTTCTGGCTCCTTTCTTCTTGATTTTAACTCAATAAATTCATAGTTTAATCATTGTAAATAATTCCTTTTTTACTTTATTTCTCTTTATCTTATATCTAATTATTTTATATCATATCTTTGGCAGCCTAACATTCTTATTTAACTGCTTCTTATATTAATAATTCCTCTCCCAAGACACCAAAATCAGCATTCCACCCTCCATTTTCAATCTGGCTAGTCCTTTCACAACTTATTCTTACTAGGAACTACCTTGTTTCCACCTGCACAATGAATCATTTTTGGCTCCAAACTTCAATATAAACCAACAGTCCCTCAACTTGTTTTCACTGTGATCATACAGTCCTTCCTACTAGTCTTCTCTGCTGCTCCCAAACTATGAACCACCTTGGTTCTTTATCTCAGTCCCTGTTACTAGAACCTGTAGATCCAGGCATGAGTCAACATAAACTGGCGTTTGACTGGGCCTTTGCAAGTGATAATCCACTTAGGCCATTTAACCATAGATCAATAAAGTATATGCTGTTGTTTTTACTCACCCAGGTGATTAAGTCTAGGCTTTCAGCTGTAAAGTAATCAGCTTTACTTCTCAGAGGCCTGATCACACCAAGTTCTGCAGCTGCTTTCCCAAGCAAACCACCTTGGTGACATCTCTGAGCAAATCTATTCCCTTCAATGATCACTTTGGGTTCTCCCCAAAGCTCCCATAGGGCATAAACAAGGACACCCTACCAGTCTGTTAGGTAGGATGCTTGCTCACAGACCTCCTGTAAGTGTATCAGGGTACATAGAGCCCTCAGAGCTCTTCCCCTCACTGGCAGCCTGCACTACCCACCAGGGGTCCAAAACTCACAGCCCTGGTAAGCAAGTCCCCAGCCATGCTGGCATACACTTCTACCCTGGCAGCCTGCGTTATCTGCCAGGATCTAAACATCTTCCATCCTGAGTAACAAACACTACCTATCAGGCTGAATCACTCCCCACCCCAAGCAGCTAAAGTTCTATGTTGAGCTATCTCATTCCTCACCCCTAGCAGCCACAGTTCCCTGCTGGTTGAGGACCTCTAACCCACAGCAGTCAATATCTCCTGCTGGGTGGGGACAACATCTACCCCTAGTACTCTTTTTCACCTACTAGCCAGGTTTTACCTTCCCTAGTAGCCATTATTCTCTGCTAGGCCTCTATCTGCAGCAAAAAACAAAACTTTTACTTGCCAACATTAGCCCTGCCTGCAAACCACTAAACATGCAGACTTGCACAGGCAGCAAAATGGCACTGGCACAGGGAGGAAATTCATTGGCTAAATCTGTCAGAAAGTTTGTGTGACCCTTCTTTTACAGAGTGGTATTCTTGGGGACAGCTTGATGATCACTATCTTCCTCAAGGACAAGGTTTTTATTGGTTATCAAGGAAGGCATCAGGTCAATAGCAGTGGCCTCTTTGATTTATTTTGGTAGTGGTCAAGATGCTCATTATGTGCCAATGCTAGTACCTTTACACTAATTTCTTCAAATTCAAGGGCATCTGCAGGTCAAACCTTGGTATCTTTGATCCAGAAAAATACAGGCAAGCAGGCTACTGGCCCTCAAGGCTGACAGCCCACAATCCAGTTAGGCCAGGGCTAAAATCCTGTTCCAACTCTTGATTTTTGAAAGGATAAAATAGCATTCCTGACACCCTATTCCTTAACAATTAAAATGGATCAACTCTTTTGTGCAGGCCAAGGGATCAATAAACATTATTTTTTGGAGGAGTATGTAAGACTTCAGTTTTTCAACAACAACTGCAGTTGTATAAAAGCCTGTGATTAACCAAAATCAATAAATTGCTTATTCCCAAGGATAAGAAATATATAACTAGGATTGATACAGTAGTCTTATTGATGAGCTTAAATAGGAGGACATTGAATTGATTGAAATAATAGAGCTGTGAGGGCTTTTATACCTAATTTTATAAAAAGGAGATAATAGGAGAATAGTTTTTTTTAGAAACATTAACTCATTATTTTGAATCATAAATGTATTATAATAATTGAGATTATAAAAGATGGAATTAAGGGCTTTTAGCTGACATTAGTTTGGGCTGAAATGGGTTGGTATTCTTTTTGGAAATATTTTCAACCAAAGATGGTAAACAAGAAGCAAAAAATTAAAACAGAAGTATTTAATACAAATTAACAAGATAGAAAAACAGTTGAGACTTGAATTATCAGTCCTAAAAGTGTAATCCTTAGCTTGGGATTCAGGGGATACTCTGTAATAGGTACAGGCCTTTAAGGTGAGTGTGGTGCTCCTGCTCTTAGAAGATCACCAAGGTGTGTCCTGGGTCAAAGCCAGAGACTTACTGGTTTGGAGTGATATCCTCAGAGCTAATAGTTCTATGAAAAGGACATAAGTAAATTATCTGACAACTATAAATGGACTCACTATGCCCCTGATCACCATTAGCAATTGATAACTAGGGGAAACCATATTTAACAGTAATTCATGGTCAAAAAGCAGTTCCATCATCTAGAGGGCCTTTTTCATGACAATATTCAGTACAACAATATCTGGGATCTCAAGATTGTTTGCACTGATTTATACATTTCTCAACTAGGAGTTTTCTATTAGTGAACATAATTAGGCTCTGCCTCTTATTATCCTCTTTACCAGCTCCAAAATTATTATCACTAGGGAGTTCTCTGTCATAAAAAAGGGAGAATAGAGTTCAAGATAGTCTTTATTAACAGATTGAAGATCTCCTTAGAACCCTTCTGATTTTCTGTCATTATGGAGTCTTTTTGAATAGCTACTCCTTCATATATGACCTATCAATGCTTAGAAGAAATCTGGCTATTCCAAATCAATCAGGCACATAGTCATATGATACAGATCAAGCACCCAACAAAGTTCCTGCTCACAAACAAAAAATTTGCTAAAAGCTCTTGCAGCTTTCCAGCTATCCTCCTTCTTACAGCGCCCTTTTTTCAATGTTTCCGCCTTCATAATGGTTTTCTTTGAAAGCTTAAGCTATTGGCACTCACTTTTTAATAAATTAAGGTTACAACTTTACTTTCTCAAACTCTTAAAGTATTGATTTGCTGTTTTCTTGATTATACTTTAAGCTTTTGGCTTTCAGGCAATGCTATTCATCAGTAAATAAGCCTCATACTTATCCAATGGTCACAATATCAAAACATCACTAATTCTATAGTTCCACCACAAGAAAAATAGTGAGCTAATTTTCCACTGCTCACACCTCTTAAAGTGTTAACACTTTACATACCAAACAATGAACTATTTCCCATTATAGAACAGATTCTCTCTGTGTTTAACTTTGACTTGATTTAAATAATAGAGTAATATTTAAATGTTTTTCCTTGAACTTGTTGACTTTTTCAACAGATCTTTACTCCCACAGTAAAACCAAGGGGGAATGTCTCCTCAAAACGGGTTTGTATCCTGATCTTGTAGAAAAATACCTTCATGTTGGAAGTTTTGACCCAGCAATGATGCCAATTATGACGGAGCCCAGAGATTGAGACTGTTACAACCAAATCATTAAATTAGTAGTACAAAATACAATGAAACTAATTATGACAGAGCTTATGGATATGAATTGCAGCTACCAAAATACATAAATTGGTAGTATAAACTATATGCATATTGGATCAGCAGTAGTCTGCTGACCTGAGCCTTAAACTAGCTAATGATAAGCGCCGCTGCAGCACTTCAAAAATACACAAGTACCGCCTAGCAATTGGATTGGGCGCCAAAGCAGCAAACTACTTTTACGTTAAGCGCCGCCGCACCAACTGAAAATTATTTCAGGCGCCGCTTTACTTTTACATCAAGCGTGGAGGCGCTGGGTTCAATTCCTCATAATCTTGAATTCCCATATTTATCACATTAATAAGCATTAAGCTTGCAGTATGCCATAGAAGTAGAGAGTGATCCTTAAGTACTAAATTATTCCATGCCATCAAGGACCACCTGTGCTGGGTGAAGATGAAAATATTCTATTGGTTAACGTGCAATAAACGCCAAACTTAGATTAATAATTACCCAAATTTGGGGCATGTTAGAATGTCCTAGAAGACATTGCTAGCAGCCCAGAGATTACCCTTGCAGAAGGTATAAGAATAATTAATAATTTACAATAAAATCATCTTTGAACCATCTTTATTTTATCCTTAATCTGGTTGACCTTTATCCTAATCCTTAAGTGCTTCTGCGCAATCAGAAGCCATTGCTGGGAAATAATCATGGTTCTGTTCAATCCTGGCTCTCCTGATACAGTACTACTCATATTCCCACATATGACTGTATTCTGGCAAATGTTCTGTGCCCTATAATCTTAGATAATTGTGGCGCTGTAAAGCAAAAAGCGCGACACTTCATCTACTCCAGAAAATCAATAGAAAATTTTTTTCCTGGAATTTCCTCAACATTCCTCCCTGATTTTGCCATTATATAAAAATCAAGGTGAAGACAATTTTCCTGTTGCTTCTTCATGAAATTGCTTTGGAAAGATTTTGAAGCATCTTCTCAGACATTTAACCAAACATTTCTAAATGCATACAGTAGTTTTAAAAGCTATGGCAACAAGCAAAAATACTTCAGATTTAAACAAAAATAATTCAGATTCAAACAAAATTAAAAAATCTATTGGTAATGAATATAAATTAGTTTTTTTATTTTTGTTTACAACTGATTATTTTTGGTTAAATATGAAGTATTTTTTCATGTTGCCATAGCTTTTAAAACTACTATACTAGTAGCCTATCACCTAGCATATATATTAAGTATGTTCTGAGCTCTTATCAGTGTCTTTCACCTAAGCCTTGCTTCTGGGCTCTCAGCGTCCTCCACTTAGGCCTTCCAAGGCAGGCATTTATTTGATTTCCAACCACTGTTCCTGCTCACCCAAGTTGTTAGTTTGGGTCTTCAGCTGCAAATCAATTGACTTTGTCTCCTAGATACCTCCCAAATAATTCATTTCAGCATCTGCTTCTCTAGACATCCACCCAAAAATGGTTTTATCCCCTAGGCTTTCATGATATCTTTAATCACTCTGTAAAGCTACTCATAAGTCATAGAAAGAGAAACTTTACCTCCTTTCCAGGTAAATTAACCCAGCTGTATTATCACCTCATTTGGTATTAGGGTTCCCATGCTACCTGAGCATATTGATTTCAGGGTAGAAACCCAGCTGTATTATCACCCCATCTGGTCTAGGGATGCATACACTACCTTACTTTAAATTCAGAACCTGAACGTAAAAATGCAGGATTGTCAAATCTTTGGTCCAAATTTCAAATCAATTTTGCAATCAACTCAGCTGAGTGAAAATTAAAATATTTAATAAAATCAACCATTTAATTTGACTTTGTTTGATTTATTTAAATTGGCAAATTTTGAATCTCTTGAGCAGATAACTCAGCTAACAAAATACAAAACTCAGCAAGCAAATGCAAGATACATGAATCAGAAATGCGGGATTCTAATGTACAATTTGAGATTTCCTGTATTTCAAACAAATCATAGACATCATGTAAAACTTAATGAGTCTGAAATTGTGGGATTGTCAAATCCAAGAACCAAATTTCAAATAAAAAATGAGGTGAATTTAAAATAAATATAATTTATGGGCATCTCAAAAAGGAATTCAAAGGATCTAGAGTGGATTTGTTCTACTTCTTTTAGGAATCATAGGCATTCTCAAAAACCACCATACTCTATTTTAGGACGGCTAAAATTTTGATCATAATATTCAGTATTTTAACATACTTAATAATAAAATTGACTAAAATATACACTCCTCTTTTTGAGTTTAAGTTTTTTAATAAAAATTTATTATGTCTTCTTCCAATAGCAGCCAAGTCAACAAGCTGTTCCCTGGCCTTGAAAAAATAATACAGGGTCACACTGGGTCTTTTAATAGTGAAGCCTCTGTCTATGATCACACTTAACCTGCAGGCCCCTCCCCAAGCACTACCCAGGAGTGTGTTCTTTCTCCCGCATCCTCAAGCATGGCTCTGTTTGCCCATCACGTACAGGCAGCCGCCAACCCAGATTGTGTATCAACACTAGCATCCAAATTGGCCAAGTGAGCCACAAGGTCACCCAGGGAACCCATAATCCAGAAACAGCCAATTAGATGGCACTGTCCAGTTCCCAAGATGGACACATTCCTCCTCCAGCCAATCAGCCTGCAAGATGCAGAAGATAATTAATTACCCCAGAAATTGTTCTCAAAATGGTTAAAAAGCAAGGAATGCTTATGTCCCTTGGGGAAATTGCCGCTGCAATAGGTTTTGCAAAGTTCACTGTGGCTGCAACCCTGCGAGCCCACGCCAACTGCGGCCCCCTACCAAGAAGACCCCAACTGATAACCAAACTTTGACCAAAGGTGAAAAAGCCCACCCTCTCATGATGGCTATCATGGAGTATGACCTGTAGATGCCCCTGGTCCAGGTCCGTCTCCAACTGGGACTCCACAGTATTTTCACCAATAAGAGAACAGTGAATTTTTGGATGCATGGAGTAGTGATTGCTGCCAGAATCTTATCTAATCAGGTTTTCAGTTGCCCCAGTTTGGTGGATAATGACCTGTACAGTGCAACCATTATTAATTTTCTCAAAGGAGGGGCAATGAGGGCCAATAATGACATCATTTTCTTGTCATATTCTAAGATTTTGGCAAATATTCAAGGCTTTTGGGGAAAGCGCATCCAATCTGACGTCTATAAGCGCGGCCCAATCCTTTATCAATTTGTTGAGGTTTTGTTGGCAGTTTCCCCATTGGGTGTCAATCATTACTCAGCAATATCAAGCAACACAGATGGGTATGCCTACCAGACGGAGCTCAAGGACATGATGGAGGAGTGGGCTACCCAAAAAGCTGTGTACACTGTTATAATGAGTGTGGAGATAGAGCAGAGGGAATGGGCTACGCAAGAAATCAGGGCTGTGGGGCATATCTGTTAGTCCTACCCCAATTACCATGCTGTTGTGTTTGGCTCTAGGGGACAGCATCCTGGAGGACACAGTGGGAAATCTTTATTACAAAAGATTTGAGGTTCAAAGCTAGCCTTGGGTTAGCCTTCAGGGCAAAATTAAGGGCATGTACCTTAATTTCCTGGAAAACAAGATGTAAAAGTCCTTTTGGCAAAAAGGACAGGAAAAAGCTTGAAGATTATTAAAGCCAACACAAATGTGGATAAACTTGTCTTTATTAGGAGTAATGATTCTACTTTAAATAGTTGACAAGGGACAGTGATCACTCAATAGGAAGACAGAGTGGCTGAGGGGGTCACGTTGGGATGAGGTCATACCAGAATCAATAACAGACAGGTACAATAATCTGGAATGGGTGGATATTGAACCAGACCCATTTGCAGAAGGCAAGGAATTTCTGAACTTGAAGGCAAAACCAGCCAAATCTTTGCAACTATCAATATTTGAAGGCCAGATCAAAATAGCATTAATTGCACAATTTACGATATCTTCCCCCTCAATATTGGACACAGTGAGTTGATATTTTTGAAGAAATATAGAATGGACTTGGCCAAAAGGACGTCCAGAGGACAGTAGTTTCAAAGTATACTTGACGCCCTTCTTAAAGGTGACCTTGCAGGGCCCAACCCATAGGGAATCCAGCTTGTGGGCTCTAACACCTTTATAATTCTGGTAGTAGAGAACTAGATCACCTACTTGATACTTGGGGAGAGGGCTCTAGCAGCATTGGACGGGGAGAGCTCCAGAGCCTTAACCCTGTAAGCAGTGGAGTAAGCGGTCACCCAGATGTCAATAATACAATTGGTTAAGTCTTTAACATGGGCCTCAGGATTTGCAGACGTATCAAATTCAATCAAAGGGGGTCCCAAGATTGAGGGGGTAGCAGCCTCACGTCCATACAGAATGGAAAAAGGGTATTGGCCAGTCACTCAGTGCCTAATGAGTTGGTAAGCAAAGAGGGCAGCAGGGAGGAACATGTCCCAATTGGCAGCGTCAGAGAGCGTGAGTTTTCTCATTATAGACACCAGGGTGGAGTTTGCTTTTTTGACAGTTTCATTGGTTGAGGGGTTATATGGCGTGGAGAACAACTGGTGAGTCCCCATAGCTTCAATAATAGAAGTGATGAGGCGAGCATTAAAGTTGGTACCATTGTCAGAGAGCAGGACTTGAGGGCAGCCATGTCAATAGAAAATGTCTTGCATCAAGAAAGTAGCCGTGGTCCTACCAGTTATATCTTATGTTGCTCTGGCTTCAACCCACTTGCTAAAGTGGTCTACAGTGACCAAGATAAACCAAAATCCCAACCTAGACCAGGGGAAAGGCCCAACAGCATCAATACTCACTGTGTGGAAGGCATGCTTTGGAGGGATGATTTTGAACTGATGTTAGGACGGGCAAGGGCATTGGAGCTGACAGGAATGACAGGAGGCAAGGACATCAGGGATCAAGAGGCGCATGTTTTCCCAGTAGAAGTTTTTACACAGCCAGTCATGAGTCTTGACTATGACTCCGTGACCAGTGTCAATGTGAGCTTGAAGGATGATGGCTACCCTCATGCTAGGGCAAACATAGGGCAGGTAGGCATTGTTAACCTTTTTGAAGAGTTGTCTATCACAAATTATAGTGTCCTTGAATAGGGTCTGTAGTGCCAAGCAGATGTCTTCTGGATCTGTGGTCCAAGAGTCAGAATATCCTATTAGCTTGTATAGTCAATCAGCATCAGCGGGATGAATAGCCAGGATTGGCGTTCTTGACAGGCCATCAGTGTTCTGATGTTGGGCCCCAGGACAGTATATCACAGTGAAATCATACCCTTGTAGACGCAGAGCCCAACACGCTAGTCAACCTTCAGGTTCCTTTAGCTGTTGTAGCCACTTGAGGGAGGAGTGATCTGAGACCACTGTGAAGTGGGTCCCATAAATGTAATGCCAAAACTGTTTCTCTGCATGCAGCACCGCCAAACATTCTTTCTCAGTGACACTGTAGTTCTTCTTGTGCTTAATGAGAACTCTTGACAAGTAGGCTACAGGCTGATCCACGCCTTCATTGTCAAGTTGGGCAAGGATGGCACCCACAGCTACTCCACTAGCGTCAGTATACAAGATGAATTCTTTATCATAATCAGGATAGACTAAGATAGGAGCCTCCTTGAGCTTGTCCTTCAGTGCTTTGAATGCTTGTTGTTGGCTGTCATTCCATTCAAAGGGGACATTGAAAAGCAGTTGGACAAGGGGTTCACTCAGTTCAGCAAAGTCAGGTATGAACTGTCAATAGTAGCCCATCATAACAAGGAATACTTGAACCTCAAAAAGGTTTGTGGGAGGTAGTATCTTGTCAATGGCTTCCACCTTATTATTCATGGGGAGGATTCCAGTTTGAGTGACTTCATGACCTAGGAACTCAAGACGTTCCTTGAAGAAGGAGCACTTGGAGGGTTTGAGTTTCAAGCCAGCTTTGAAAATCTTGATGAATATAGCCTTGAGGTGTTCCAAGTGGTTGGTAAAGGTAGCGCTGAATATGGTGATATCATCAAGGTACACAAGGACACAAGAGAGCTTTAAGTCTCGTAGGATGGAGTCCATATCCCGTTGAAATGTGGCAGGGGCATTGCAGAGTCCTTGGGGCATACAAGTGGGTTCAAAGAGGCCTTCAGAGGTGATAATTGCAGCCTTTTCTTGATCTTTAGGAGATAAGTCAACCTGCCAATACCCCAAAGCTAGATCCATGGCAGAGAAAAACTTGGAACCCCCAGCTGTCTGAGAGCATTGTCAATTAGGGGCAAGGGGTATGAGTCTTTCTTAGTGATGGAGTTCAGGCAGCAATAATCCATTACAATGTGTGTCCACCATATTTCTTCTTGATAATCAGTAACAGTGAGGCCCAAGGACTTTGGGAAGGATCTGGTAACCCAGCATCCAGAAGTTGCTTGAGTTCTTTAGACACCTGAGCATCCTCCACCCTACTACGGCGGTATGGTTTAGCACAAAAAGGTGGCGCATCCCCAGTATCAATCTGATGGATGAATCTTTTAGCTAGGCCATAGTCTGTAGGTCCAGAGGCAAAGATGTTGCTGAACTGATCAAGCAGGCCCAATACGTTTTTTTGTTGAACAGAAGACAGTTGGGGGAAATCAGCAGCCGTGAACAAAGAAAGAACTTGAGGATTGTCTTCAGGTAGATTGAAATCACTGAAAGTTCTAAAGGGGTAGAGGGAGGATACTTGTTCTTCCCCCAGTATACAACCATGTCCCACAACCTGGCCTCTGGTCACTTGCATGGGCAGGGCCATCAGGTTAGCAAGCAATAATTGTATGGGCTCTTTGTGGGTTTGATCTAAAATCTCAGGACACAGGTGGGGCTCTGTACAACTTAAGGATCCAGGTGAGTAAAGTTCCAAGAACAACTTTTCGGGTAGCTCATAAGAAATCTGGGAATTGATCACCACCTGAGAGCCCGGGGGGATGATCATAGCCAATGGCGCTAGCAGAGGTACCCCTTCTTCCTCAGGGCAGGAAGGAGGAGGGGTACACATGTTAGAGGAGTGAGTCCTATACTTGAGAGAGAAGATACCAGTAGGGTACTCAAGCACACAAGTTTTAAGACGTTTTCCTGGGAGGTGTGGAGGTTCTTCAAAAATCAAAGGAACCTCATATCCCAAGAGCAAAAGGTATCTATCCTGTAAGTTTACAATCACATTATATTCTCAGTGGAATTGAGTACCAACCAAGAGGTCATAGCTTTTGTTCTCAAGGACCATAGTGGGGAAAGCAATAAGGAGTTTCCCAAACCTCATGGGTAGAGTGGAGTAGGGACTAATGACCCGTGTTTGTGCCATGCTAGCTGTGCCATACAACTGCGTATAGTTGAGGTTGGGGGCCAACTTAAGTTTCTTTATTAGTTTGGAAGATACCACGTCAATTGGGGAACCCATGTCCAAGATGGCTTTGATCTTAACCTTTTGGATTGATACTTCCACTTGGGTTGTATCCTTTCCAAAGGGGGGCAAGACTGCCAAAACATCCTGCACAGCCTCTAGCTCCTTTTCCCATTTAGCTAGCATGCACTGTAACGCAGTAATTTCCTTATGTATAGTCTGTAGTGGGAGAAATACAGTTACATTTTGTAAAAGAGCTTTGGCTAGCTTGGCTGCTTCCTCAGAAGAGTTGACCAAGACAGGAGGTTGATGGGCTTGGGCTAGGTAAGGGCAAGCCACCATGGACTTAGCTTCACTTGCAGGTACTTGGGAAGTGGTGGTAGTCTTCCCAGAGCAAAGCTTGCATGGTGCAGAGATGGTTTCCGGAACAGCCAGGAAGGAATAGCCATAACTATCAGAGTCTTCACTATCAGAATCTTCAGGATCTGAATCACTGGAGAGATTGTGAAATAGATGAAGGATAGTTGGGCCAGAGGAAGGCGGAGTTTTTGCATCAGACAGAGCATCAGGGGGGACGGGGGGGGAGATTGATCAGCAGAGAGCGTCTCTGTTTCTAAGCCAACCTCTCTTTTACCGCCTGTTCCTTGGGATCATAACCTTCCATGTAAGGATTAGTGCAAGTGCGCAAGTGGTTCCTGATCTAGCCACAGTTATGGCAGCCTTACCTCTTAGTCTGTCTACTAGTACCCAGGGTCATTATGCATGGTGTACAAGAGGTAGTTCCAGCATTGCTGGCTTTATTTTAACGTACCATTGTACCTCCATGTGTCAAATGCACGTCTTATAGGAGTTTCTTAATGCTCTTCATGGAAGTGAGCAAAGCCTTGTGTGCCTTAAAGTGTAGTAGTAGAAGCTGGTTCACTTTCAAAGCATTTGAACAAGCTGTATAGGCTTCCTGGGGAGTTAACTGTCAACTGGTAATTAACTGCTGGCCTTCAATGTAGAAACAATCTGTGAACTCAGCCAGGGTTTCCTAGGGTTTGAAATCAATGTGCATAAATGCATCCTTCTTGACCTCCAAGCTGAGATCTCCTCCAAAATCCTCAATAAGGAGGCGCTTCATATCCTCCCAAGTGACAATAGGGGAGCTTGGGGACCATAACTTCCTGGCAAGTGGGATAGAGACAGGTGAGGATGTGTTCCTTCTTGAGCTTGTTGGTAGCCCTACACATTGCAGTTTCATAAATGGTCAAAAAGGCAGCAATGGTAGAGGTCTTTGGATCAAATATCTGTTTGAAGGTTGGCTTGTAGTTTGGGTCAATAGACAAGGACAAGGACTGACTGTTTTCACCAGGGTTGAGGACGTTAATAGGAGGGTTGCCTTCAAAATTGGATTCAGCAGCAGGTTGTCTAGCCCAGAGGAGTCAAAGGCTTTCCTCTAGAGTGTCAAAGGTAGAGCTGTTCTGCCCACTAATATCTCTAGCCGTGGCAGCAGCAGTCCCAAACTCGTTGATCTTGATTTGTTGTACCGCCAAGGTGCCAGCAATCCCATTGACACAAGTAGCCAGAGAAGTGGTCTGAGCAACCAAGGGGGCAACTTGTCCATTTAGGGTTTTGGTAAAGCGGGAGAGGTTTTGGACCTCTCTTTCCAATGTGTCTTGCCTATCAGCTACATCATTTGTCACTTTGGCAAGTTGATCTAGAGCACGCGCACAGTGGACCTGGGGTTGAACTTCCAAACCAGGGCAACAACCATGATTGTCATGAGTGTGAGTATTAACAGCTTCACCTTCCTCTTCATCTTCAGATTCAGATGATGAATCTTCAGAATTAGAGAGGCGCTGTCTTAAGTACTCAATTTCACCTTGTAAGGTAGCCACCTGATCAGTGAAGGAGGCAATACGAGGTTCAGGCATTGGTTTGACTGGAGGGGGGTTCTGCACAGAAGCTTGACATTGAGTGGTAGCCTTGAGCTTGACAATGGCCTCCCATACCTTGGTTTCAAAATCAGATGGGGTCTTGACAGGAGGAGTGGGAGGAGTCATCTTGATAGAGGCCACTCAGTCATTCACATAATTTTGTACCTGGTATAGAGAGTTGCCTAGTGCAGCCCTATCCAGACCATATTGATGCTGTAAATGGCGGCCCCAAGTATTGACATGAGCTCCTATCAATTTGAGTTGCAAGTTGACATGCTCTCTGAATTGATTGAGCTCACTAACCAGAGTCTCAAAGTCCTGCCAATGGTTTAGCAAAAAAGCCTCAATTTGCTCACGCCACGCTGCCTGATGTTCATCCAATTTTTATAGTTGATCCTTTATGTATCCTTGGAGTGAGGAACAAAGGGAGTTCAGGGAGGTGGTTAAGTACTTCTGTGACGCCAACAAGTTGGGCTGGTTTTCAGAAATACAAGCAAAGAGACTATGTGACCATTCTTGGTAGGCCATATTTTGAACATGGTTATTTGAGACAGTGGTGGCTACAGCATCTAACAGCTGATTCTGAGATCCTAAGGCAAGTTGGTGGTGAACTAGGGCAGGTTGGATGAACTGGTTGACCAACACACCAATAGTATCCATGGATTCCATCAACACGGGGGGAGACCAAAGTCCAAAAGGAAGGAGTACAGGTCTTCAGAAGCGTACCCAGGATGGAGGCCAGGGATAGAGTGCATTGTCACTGTACCAGAATGAAGAAGGGAGAATGCGGTAGCACAAGCTTGCTCATAGTTGAGAGAGAAAGCAGGAAGGGGGGGCCCACACGGGCTTGGGAGACAGAACTAATACCATAGGATTTGAGGGGGCATTGGTGATGTCTTCTTTTAGAGGAGGACTAGAAACTTTAGGTTGATTGGGTACTTTGGAAACAAAGGGAGAGGGACCAGAGAATTTGCGTGGGAACAGGGTAACCAAGGGGCTTGCAGCCCCTGTAGTGAGCACCAATTTGTTGTGTTTGGCTCCAGGGGACAACATCCTGGAGGACACAGCAGGAAGTCTTTATTACAAAAAATTTGAGGTTCAAAGCTAGCCTTGGGTTAGCCTTCAGGGCAAAATTAAGGGCATGTACCTTAATTTCCTGGAAAACAAGATGTAAAAGTCCTTTTGGCAAAAAGGACAGGAAAAATCTTGATGATTATTAAAGCCAACGCAAATTTGGATAAACTTGTCTTTATTAGGAGTAATGATTCTACTTTAAATAGTTGACAAGAGACAGTGATCACTCAATAGGAAGACAGAGTGGCTGAGGGAATCACATTGGGATGAGGTCATACCAGGATCAATCACAGACAGGTACAATAATCCAGAATGGGTGGATATTGAACCAGACCCATTTGCAGAAGGCAAGAAATTTCTGAACTTGAAGGCAAAACCAGCCCAATCTTTGCAACTATCAATATTCAAAGGCCAGATCAAAATAGCATTAATTGCGCAATTTACGACACACGCTGACATGCATCTTGCAGATGTATGTCTCTAAAATTTTAGTTCTGCTCCCAGGCGCTGAAAGCCTGCCATCTACAATGAACTGTGCTCCCTAATTGAGAAGGGGTATGAGCTTTTCCCTTCCGTGTTTGTCCAGGACCTATCAGATCTCATCATCTTCTATGCAAGTGATAGTGATAAGTCTAGAAAGGACTCCTGCCCTCCCCACACTCATACATTTGTTTTTTCAAGCCTGCATATGTGACAGAAAAAGATTTAGAGTGATTCAAGAAATCAGCTCTTGCTGCCCCTTCTCACTTAACAAACCCTACCTCCCAAACCACCACCCATTCACTCCCCACTATATCTGATGCCGTCTCTTTCACAGATATAGATGCAGGCAAGGTTATTCTGCTCATTCCCTCCCCTTCTTGTCCTTTGATCAGTAAAATAAATATTTTCTTTATGACAACTTATTAAAATTAATATTTCTCTTTCAATTCACAATTAACAATATTTCTTTTACATTGTTAGCATTTCCTTGTCAGGGAATTCTTCCCTGACTACATCACTTGTATAGGTAAATTTGAAACAAACACCAAACCAAAGGACATCAGCAATCAAATTTCAGACACCCAGATTAACTCTGGGGCTGTCCCAGATGGGGATCAACCCCAGAATCCTAAGAACAGTGTTAAGGTTAGTCAAAACTTAAACAGTATATCTATATTACCTATTTATATTCATCCAATTCATTTGGTTTTTACTTTCAAATTTGAAAACAACTTTGAAAAGGTTAACAATCTATTATATAACGTCACTTACCGTCCTGCATCTGATTGGCTGCAAAAACAGTCTCTGACGCTCTGGGATCCGCTCAAGCTATCTTTGGAGCAAGCTCTGGCCTTATTTGACGCTCATCTTCACTACAGCCACCGCTTTAATATGGCAGCTCTTGTTTCTGTCTCTTCTTCCCTCTGGCTTCTAAAATTAATAACCAATATTATTAAGCAGCAGGTAGAGATTCAAATGGTAAATATTATCTCTTCAACCATTATTTTAGTAAGACCTCATTTAAAATCCTCTTCTATCCATTGCACCTCTTAAATGTTCCACCCTCTATTCTGGGGTATTTAAGTGAACAATCTTTATCATTATCACTTGTTCCAACAATATATACTTTTTCTATTCCACATTTGCCAACACTTATCTTCTGATCTCATATTTTGAAGCCATGAAAGGAATTATATTCCTGTTCTGGTTTCTAGATTTCTTCTTGCCTGTGGTGTTAGCCTGGGAGAACCCAACACCAACTATTGACTGGCACAACTCATCTCATGACAATGCTCACCAAAAGGATTCTCTAGCCCATGGATGGTTTAAGTACCCCTCCGGCCACTGGGGACACAAATTCCACTATGATTGCTCTTTCACTCTTCCTCCTCCAGCAGAGCCTTTGTTGGTTAGACCCTATGCTTCCTTCTATCTGTTAACATATGTGGTGGGGTTATTATATGCTTGGTTGCTTCAGCTCTATGATGGGAAGATTTGCCTACCTGGGTCACTTAGGAATCTTGCCATAATCATGGCATCCCTTGAATCAGTAATAGCAGTGCTCAAAATAGGGGACTTGGACCACCAAATAGGGAACTTGTTCCCTGTCAAGTGGGTCCCTGAAATTCCCATATTTAAAAAATGTGTTGTAAATTTGATGTGGTAACATATATTTATTTGCATTAATATTTTTTGTTATCAATAATAAATTAAAAACCAAAAATATAAACATTGCATTAGAATATTGCAATTAGACGTCAACTCTTGATATTTTGATATTATTTGCATAAATTAATTCATGTTGTTTAATAAAATCAATGTAAACAAGATATTTTTCATTGTAATTTATGTAAATATGCTGTGTTTATATTAGAGAGCCATTAACGCCTGTAAAAATATTGATACATAGTGCATTTTACAGCCTTTATATTTACATACTGGTAATAATTCTGTAAACTTTTCAGTCAGATTTTGCAAGGAAATAATAATGTAATGGGTTAATAGAATACTGTTTATTACCATTAATTGACTGATTTTCTTTGCTGTGGTGATTGTGCATTTTCTGATATTTACGCACTAGTACCCAATTGGTTGGTTTCACATCAAATCACACAGGCAATAGGAAATCAAGTTGCCACCCCAAGACCTTATGTGATTGGGGTGGCAACCATGTTTCCTATTGCCTGTGTGATTAGATGTGAAACCAACCAATTGGATACTATTGTGTAAATATCAGAAAATGCACAATCACCACAGCAAAGAAAATCAGCCAATTAATGACAATAAACAGTATTCTATTAACCCATTACATTATTATTTCCTTGCAAAATCCAGCTGAAAAGTTTACAGAATTATTACCAATATGTAAATATAAAGGCTGTAAAATGCACTATGTATCAATATTTTTACCAAGCGTTAATGGCTCTCTAATATAAACACAGTATGTTTATATAAACTACAATGAAAAATACCTTGTTTACAATGAATTTTATTAAACAATATGCATTGAGTTATGCACATAATATCAAAATATCAAGAGTTGACGTCTAATTGCAATATTTTAATGCAATATTTATATTTGTGGTTCTTAATTTATTATTGATGATGAAATATTTATATGTTGAAGGTAGTATTATAAAAACCAGTTTTTTATGTAATTTAACCAAAATGTCAAATATCTACAGCCTTATCAGCAAATTAGAGTCAGCCCTCCAAAAGGTTGTTGAGCTTAAACATATCATAAGGGAAATTGTAGTAAATCAGCTTTAAAATGAGGGAAGGGCTTTGGTCCAGCAAAATAAAACTGCAAAAATAGCCTGGGAACAATAGTCAACAAAGAACACAAGAAAATAGTTTAAATCTACAAAAGGAAATAACCAAGTGTTTAGATTTCAAAAATAAAAGTTAAAACTTGTGGGAATTTGCAAAAAAACAGCAGCAGGTATATCAAAAAGTCAAATTGATTGAAGGAAATGAAATCTCAAAGGAAATTAACACTAATTAATAGGAAACTAATCAAATGGAAACAGATTAAAACAAAGCACATTCAAGAAAAAGCGCCTCAAGAAACAATGAAAATTCAACAAACAAAAATCAAGAGGAAACATAAGTAGCATAGAAAATAAGGAAGATCAAGCCCAGAAAAACAAATGAAGGCAGCCAACACTCATGAAGTTTACTGAAGGGGCGCCTGTGGCTGAGGGGGCTGCAGGGGAACCAATCAGTAAGCTTTTTTATGTTTTACTTATATTTACTTTAGTCATCACCAGGAATGGGGACAAGGTTGTAGAAGTGGCGGTGTTCATGCCAAGTTGGGTTTACGGGGGTTACCAATCACTGGTAGCCCCTGTAAAGCAAATAAATAAAAATGAAATAAATAAAATAATCCAAATTAATATGAATAATTTTGCAAATATTGAAGCAAAAGCCAAGGAATATTTACCACCTGTGGGGTGCTTGTCATGGAGTAGGGAAGCATATGAAATAGGATCAAATATCAACTTCAAAGAAATGAATGAAATTTGCGGGGATGTCAAGTTAAACTTTGATGAATATATCTATGAAAGCATTCAACAATTCCCATTTGCAAACATCAATAAATACAAAAAAATTAATAAAAACTGACTTTTAAATAGGAACTAAATATCTTAAAGATGAAATTACAATGAAGTATTTAAAGCATTATCAAATAAAGTCAGGAACACAGTCCTTGTGAATATGTTTAAACCTTTATTTATTTTGTTTGCCAGGACATGGGGGCAGATACAAGTTGGGCACCCCACAAAACAATATTCAAATTCAGCCAAAAATCCTACATCAACAGATTATTTCAAATATACAATAAATTATGTATGTTCTCTGAAAATATATCTTGCAAAGGATTCACATTGCAGTATACCAGGAATCCTACTACATTGCATATTAAAAACTAACATTAAGAAGTTGGAGGATGTACCTATTCAACTTGATATATGACAATTAGCCCTAGAAAGCCATAAGACACCACAGGGGTAAAGGACAGTTGAGCACGTCCTGTACATCTCTTTTACACTGGAATTGCTGTATGGGTTTTACGTGCCTCCCAAAAAGAACCTGTTAATCAATTTGCTTACTTGACTCCCTTTAATTAAGAGTTTGGCAACCACTGGGGTGCAGGGCACCACCCCTCTTGCAATTGCATACAGGGTTGTCCACCACGTACAGAAGAGTACAGTAGTTTTAGAATCTATGGCAACAACCAAAAAACCTCAGAATTAAATGGAATGATTTCAGATTTAAGCAAATCCAACTATCAGGTTAAAATATACACTCTGTTAACAAGTATTTTTGGCGTTAATGGGAAAAATGGGTCAACACAGAAAAGAAGTGCTCATATGCAAAGAGAAACTATTCAAAATATAATCCAAAATACATTAATTCACAAAGAAAATGGTGTGAGTTGAATTTTGGTGTACATATGTTTACTATGTGAATTGGTGACAAAATGCACTCACACATAGTGAGCCAAAGCTCAATCCAAAACCAAAACACAATAGCAACTCACTATGTAAACAAAAATCACTCAAATGTTATGTGCAATGGACTGTACTCAAGAATGATACCAAGGTATCTAAAATAAGACACACAATCCAAGACATAAATTTTAAAATAATTGTGTTGGATGCTTAATTTAGCGTAAAATCTGGGAAAATGGGTGGAAAATATTTTGGGCATTTTAAAAGGGCGTTGTGAAACCAAAAACAACTAATTAAGAAATAAAAATTCTATAATTGGGATATTGGGTGGGCAAAACTCTAATTAACTATCCATATAAGATAAAAGGAAAAATTAAAATCAGGGAGTAACTTAATTGAAATTTATTTAGTGTTTTTTTATTAAGTTCTCAAAATGGAAGGAACACAACAACAGAGTACCAATGCACCTGTTGTGCGCTGTGGTTGCGCTCTCCCCCGCAGGTCAAAAAACAGAGTTAGTGCAACCCAATTGCCTACTCAGGAAGAAGATGGAAGAGGATAGTTTGATAGTGATGCTGCACTGATCCAGCTGGTTCAAGGTTCACAAGCTGCTAGGGTGCGGAGCATTAACCCTTGGGTCCCCAAGCTGACCTGAAAGCCCACCAAGGTTACCACTACCAAAACGGTTAGAAACAAGGAGGTAGAACTTACTTTGTATGTGTTTGACGCTGTGTACCAGCAAGAATTGGTCCCGCCAGCCATGCTGGAGAATTTGGAGCCTGTACTTGATAATAGCTATGAGCCATACATAAGCAATGGCAATCAGGAGGACAACAGAGGAGCCTGGGTTCTTTCAAACTGATGAGGGACAACTGGTGCGCAAGAAAGTTGCAGCCTTCTACAACAAGGTGCCTATGCCCTGTGCCTTGCCCAATGCCAATGAGTCAATCCCCACCGCTAAAAAGCCCGCTCAGAAGCGCATCCCCGACATCAAACACATCATCCTGCTTAAGCCAATGCAGGAATTGGGTGACTACAAGGCAGCCACGGCCCTTGTTGGGGTGGATCCCAAGTACGCCAGCAAGACCTTCAACAAGTTCATTGATACTGGCTGAGTCCTTGCTGCAGAAAAATCCCTTTGCGTGTCCACCATGCTCACCAAGGAGCACAAAAGGGAAATCTGCCAGTTAATAACCCAAGATTGCCATCTTAAACTGGCAAATATACAGGCCATGGTTAAATTTACTTTTGGGGTTGAGGCCACAATCTCCTTAGATTATCATTTGATGAATGGAATGCACTTTTCCTGGAAAAAGCTTCAAGTATCACCCTACAATAGAAGCAGCTATCCAATGTTGAGACCCAAAAGAATACACTGAGGCGTACACTGCCCTCAAAAACAAGGAGACAGTCAAATTCTATTAAATTGAAAAATCAACATTTGCCTCATAAATGTGCAATGGGTATGGGTATGTCCCCAAAGGCTCAAATGATGGAGTGGCTTGATGTGCTGCAGTTTGTCCACATCATATTCCATGGTGGCTCTCCTTAGCCCAAAAGGGATTGAGTTCTATCAAATGATACTAGGCTCCCATAACAGCTGGACCTTCCTATCATTCCTCTGATTGGTCCAGGAGCACCTGAGGCGCACAAGCCTGGGCTTCACTAATGCCATTGTGCTAGACAATGTCATAATTTATAAGGTGGCATATATTCTTGTGTTATTTCCATCAATTGATACCAGTATTGCAGTGGGCCCCCGGCAATTGGCCACAGCAAATTTGCGCCTTCTCTTCCTACCCGCCTATTTGCCCTTCCTGAATCTCATTGAGGAAGTTTTTGGGTGGCTCAAGAAAGTTGTCAAGCAAGGGACCCCAACTGGGACCAAGGACCTGTTTTATTTGCTCCAGGCTGGAATCCATACCCTCTCAGCTGGAATGTAGCCAAATTCTATGGCCATGCTGATTTGTTCATCCCTGTATGCCTAGCAAACAGCTAATCAATTAAAGGCTTATCTTGTCCAAATTTTTTATATTCTCTGATTTACTCTTTTAGATTTATTACTTATTGTTTTAAATTTAGAAGCTTCTAAGCCCACAATCACGTTCAGCGGCACCATCAATAAAGGTTAATAATTTATTTATTCATAATCATTTTTATTATGCATCCAAGGGTATCCCAAACGCTTGATAATGGATTACGCAAACACATCAATATCATTTTTGGCAAATAAATATAAAAAGAAAACTAAAAAATATAAATCATACAAATTAGAAGTAGATTTTATTGACATATATTATATGCTTTTATTAAAACCTTCCCTGTTTTTTATTTTTTAAGTAATGTTTGCTAAAATATTATTTTATAAAATTATTAATTATAATAAAAATAATCTAAAGGGTAAATATATTTATTGGTACAGAGAATAAATTAGGAGAGCCTATAATGGGTTTGGTGGTATGTACCCACCCCACAATGGAGGTGGCACACAACCTCCACTGCCACACTGTGGACGGTGGATACACCCTGGTTAAAACATTCTTGCCTGCTGGTAAAAGGGAGGATGGTGAGGTGGGAGTGAAGCAGCAGCTTCTCAGGCGGGGCCGCAAACCCGTAGATTCCAGCCAGGACCAGGGCGTCCTGGATAACATGGTCCACTGAGTCATATCTTTGGGAGACCTTCTTCCTGTCAAGAGCAAGTTGGGCCTCGTTGATCCCCAGAAGGACCCCGTCCAGGTCCTCCACGCTGGCGCTCATTCTAAAGTAAAACAGGAACCCAAGGTAAACCACCAAGTGAAGCCTTTGCCCAGCAAAGGCTTCAGTAAACTTGCACAACTTATTAAAAACTGTGCCAATCTTTTTTTGTGTTTAGTCTTATCAAAGGTAAGCTCCATGACAGCAGGAACCCCCATCTTATTAGCGCTCCAGGCCAGCCTAAAGTCTGCCAGGAGAATTTTTGTCTTTTTTACAGCTGTTGCATCTGCAACAGCCAATTTCCCCACCACACGCCTGAAGTTCTCAAAGAGATAAGAGGGTGTATGCTTTACCAGGAAGCAGAAGCAAGCAGCTGCATTAGCCTGGCCCATCTCTGGTATTTTCTTGAATGGGAGCATCTCCAGTACGTCCAAAACAAGCTCAATGAATTTTACATAGTAAACTCCACTGAGGGATACCGGGTCCAGGAAGACCAGTTGGGCATTTTTTTAGGCAGTAACTGCCCACTTAGATGCCCCTTGGCATGTTTCAGCTTGGCTAGCGCTTCCCTTGTCATTGGGAAGGACCTGTAAATTCTGTCTTTGAGCTTCTTCAAGACAGGGGGGACAGAAAAAGCTGCCTAGCCACGTGAGTGACATAATTGGCATAAAAGGTGGCGGGTACAAAGGGGACCAGGACCTGGAAGATCATACTGTCTATTTTTTTTAAAAAAAAGGTAATAATTTTCAATTTTTATAAATTTGTTTTTTAGGTTACCTTTGTGTGTTTCCTCCTTGCTGGCAGCTTTGGCAGGCTTTACCATTCTTGGTGCAAGCAATTGCACAGGCAATTCTGTGTCCTTGGTTCTAAATTTCTTGGGTGGCTTGAGATGTGCATACATCACAGGGTATTTGACCCAGATGGACAGCGCAGAAAGGGCAAAGAACTTGAATTGAAGTCCTTCTATGACGTGCTTCTGGATATTAAGTAAGCAATTGATTGTTGTTTCTGATGTGTCAGGCATTTTGGTCATTGATGCCTTGGATATCACCCTGTCAAGTTTCTTGCCTTCAAGGACAGCAGCCTTGAATTTAGCCTTGACCTTACAGTCAATGTATTTGATTTTGGAAATTGCCAAGTCAAGGTCCTTTAGCAGCTTCTCCAGTTCTCTCATATGACTTTTTACTAACCTTTCCATATGTTTTTATAGCTTTCACCCCAATAAAATCTGCATTATTCTGATACTATTGCCTCTTTATTCATTCCTGTTTGTTATCCCATATTGCATTATCCTATTTTACCCATTGTGCATATGTTTTACGCTTGACTCAATATGTATTGTTTGCTTTGTGTTACATTGTTTCCTTGATTACCATATTATTTTTAGCACTTAAACACAGCCACCTGTGAAAATATTAACAACAATTTGGTGGTTGTCTAAATTTGAATTAGAAAATTATAGATTAATTGTGTTTAGATAAAGTTGTTACTGATCCAAATTCAAAACCTTAATGATAAACTTTAAGCCAATCAGGAGCTGGGTGATAAAGCAATTGTTGTGACATAAAGGGACATTCAATAATTATTTGATTCATGTGCACTAATTAATATAATTGGCTGGTTGTTTGCCATTGCCGCTGTGGCAAGTTGTTGGTGGACTAGTGCCTAATCAGCTACTGGGTTAACACTAATCCACCAACAACTTTCCCATAGTGGCAATGGCGCACATTGGCAAAACAACCTGTCAATCATATTAATTATAGCACATGCACCAAATAATTATTTAATGCCCTTTATATCACAACAATCACTTTATCACTTGGCTTCTGATTGGCTTAAAGTTTATAATTAAGGTTTTGAATTTGGATCAATAACAACTTTATCTAATTACAATTATCCTATAATTTTCTAATTCAAATTTAGTTGATCACCAAATTGTTGTTAATGTTTTCACAGGGGGCTGTGTTTAAGTGCTAAAAATAAATGTGTTCTGGATCTATATAAATGACATAGTAAATATATGATTTTATAGAAATAATCTGAACATAAAGAATAAAATCAACTATAAACAAAGAGAAAATGAACAATTGAAATTCAAAATAAAGATAATATAAATAGAAAATGTTTGGTGACAGGGGGTTTATTGAGGTGGGGAAGAGTGATGCCTAGTAGGCAGAATAGCGCAGGAAGGAAGGTGTAGAGGCTGTGCTGGCCTGGGGGGTCTGTGGTTGGGTGAGTGGGGCTGGCAGGTGGCAGGGTGGAGGCAGGAGGATT
Source organism: Entomophthora muscae (assembly GCA_014839935.2). Classification (NCBI taxonomy): domain Eukaryota; kingdom Fungi; phylum Entomophthoromycota; class Entomophthoromycetes; order Entomophthorales; family Entomophthoraceae; genus Entomophthora; species Entomophthora muscae. Next base: position 46,859 of record QTSX02000264.1, on the reverse strand, counting down.
TTGTGTGATGGCCATCATATACTGCTTGTTGTATTCCTTATCTGCCATTGCCTTGATTGACTGGTAGGTGGATGTGGCACAGGGTGGGAGGCACTTGTCCTTCTGTGATTGGTTGCCCATATTCACATGGAAAATCATTTGGGCAAACAAGTAAGCCACCAGTTAATGACCAAAGAGAGAATTGTGGTCAAGGACCCTAAGATAGAGGCCATTGAAAGCCTGAGGGCAGCACTCCTGGAGTGTGTCTCTAATGTTGAAGAACACAACATCTGCCAGATGAATTTCAGCATGGCTGGTAGGATAGGCTGAAGCCTGGTGCCTGCGTACCTGGATGGCCTTGAGGGCAGTGGAGCTACCCTCCATCTGGTGGCTCAAAAAAACCTGGTGCTTGGAATTCAAGCCATCCCAGGAGTCAAGTAATCCACTGAGGATGTGGCTGTGCTTTTAGTCATTGGTGAAATCTGGGTTTGTATGATAATAGACAAAACCCTTGGCTTAAACAGCCAGAAATGCACCAATGAATGTCGCCTCCTTGACCTTTTTTCTTCTATTCTTGGTGGCAGCTTTTCCTTGCTCACCAAAATTGTCAAACACAATCAATAACTTGTAGTACAAGACAAACATGATGTCATCTATTAGACTAGTCAGGCATTAGACCAGGATGGATTTGATGGCATAATCATATTGGGAATCCTCAGCGCCATCCCATTGGTTGCTGTTGTGACCTGAGGCGCAGCACAGATACACAACAGGGAATCCTAACCTTAGGATTGGATTTGTACTAAGTCTTGGTTAGAATGGAAGGGAAGGCTATGTGATTACCTTGTGGCCCTGATTGAATAATATCTGCTAGAAATGGCTAGAGAGGCGCCAAAGTACAGAAGACACAAAGAAAAAAATGTGAATATAACTTAAATTTTATTGGTGTTAAAGAAATAGAATATATAGTTGTTGGCAAAACCACAAAATAGTACTAGGACGGTAGGATCACTTGCCACCAGCATGAGTGGGGCAAGTGAGTTGCGCAGAGTCAGGAAACTGAACAATTGAATTTCCTACTTTGGAGCCAGACTCATTTTGAAGGGCAAAAGCAAAAGAGAGATTTGTCCTAAAAATAACCCATCAAAGGCAAAACTGAAACACAGTCAATGGCAGCATTCACAAAATTACCCCCCTCTATATTGGCCTTAGGGGGGTGGTACTTGCAGAGGAACTTGGCATGCACACAAGCAAAAGGTTGAGCACTAGAGAGGAGTTTTACTGTATACTCTGATCCTTGCTTGAAGGTCACTTCTAAGGGCCTAATCCACAACAAGTCTAGATTATGAGATTGTTCTCCTACTCTGTGTTGATAATACAGAATGTGGTCTCTAATGGTAAACTCAGGCAGGGGGATCTCCTGGCATTGTCAGGGGAGAGCTCTAGCAGCTTAGTCTTATACGCAGAGGTTTAAGCAGTGGCCTGAATATCAATGATTTGGCTGACTAAATCTTTTGATATGATCATCTTGGTTCACAGCCTTATCAGAGGAGAGGAGGGGAGCCCCCAGGAGAAACAGAGTGGTGGCCTCACACCTGTTGGGAATTTTGACTAAGCAATGATGATAATTATGACAGAGCTTGCAGATATGAACTGCAGTAGCCAAATCATACAAATTGGCAGTATAAATTATATGCATATTGGAATAGCAGTAGTCTGCTGACCTGAGCATTAAATTATCCAATGATAAGTGCCACTGCGGCAATTAAACAATACATAATTTGCTGCCGCGGCACTTAAAAATATACACAAGTGCCGCCGCGCTGCCTAGTGATTGGGTTAAGCGCCAAACTACTTTTACATCAAGCGCCGCTGCCCCAACTGAAAATTATTGCAAGCAACCGCGGCGCTGCCTGGCAAATAATACAGGCGCCAAAGCGCCACCCTACTTTTACATTGAGCGCTGAGGCGCTAGGTTTGATTCCCCTTAATCTCAAATTTCCTAAATTAACTGTATTTATAAGCAGCCAATGCAAGGACGCAAATTAGGCAGGACAAATGGCCTCAAAAAATACCAAACCCCCACGCCAGAAAGGACCACCTGTGCTGGGTGAAGCAATTAACTCTCATTGGTTGGTGTGTTTGAAACAACCAAACCTAGATCACTAATTACCCAAAGTAAGTGCGTGTTGGAATGTCCTAGAAGATATTGCCAACAGCCCAGGAAGACGCTCCCCAAGATGGTATAAATACTTTTCCCCAATAATAAACACACTTTTTAACTTACACAAGTGCTTCTGCGTGATCAGAAGCCAACTCTCCAAAGTAATTACTGATTCCTCTCCCTATATGCTCTTCTGCCACAATACTAATTATATCCTCACATATGACAGTATCTAAGCATAGTACCCTGTACCCTATTACAGAAATGAGTTGCCCCCATACTCCCAGCGCAAAAAATGGTGCTCACTACAGGGGGCCCATGTACTTGTCTGTGGAAGAAGTCAGCACATCTCCTTCTCCTCTGCTCACTGGGTTCTATGAGCGCTATGACGGCGCCCTCATGGAAACTAGCAACGTCAAAAGGGATTGCTGGTTCCATCAAGAAGAGGAAATTATCAATGTAAACAAGCTACCAATCATTCCTGACAGCAAGTGCGCCAAACTACCCATTGCTCCATTGGATCAACCTATCAAAGTGGAGCGGGCTACTATTATTGATGTAGCCTCAAACCTGATCACTGGTTACCAACTGGTGCATGAACCTGCCAGCGTGGAGTTCTTGCTGTTCCACCATCACCCAGACGTCCAACAACTATTGACATCCTTCTGGAGCTTCCTTAACTCAGAAGCAGGAAGCTTGGATTGACTCCCTAATGTCAAACAGGTTAGCAACTGCATCCAGAGCTTTGTTCACCCTGCAATCCATCACCTGTTAGGAGTCCAGGCCCGCTATCACATGGTGGTACAAGATCTGGTGGCCTACTCCAACTATCAACAAGAATACCAGGCAGCCTTGGTCCCCTGCCTGGACCTCAGCTTTGCTGAAGTCCAGAACTATGCCCAGCAGAATTGAACCTAGCATGCACAAACCTTAAAGCGTCTTAACAACCTCTTAGAGCAGCTAAATACCCAGGTGCCCAACGTTTTGGGTGAGATACTGGACTTGAGAGGAGTTTTGTAACCTTGGTGTTGAGATGTAACTTGCCATATCCTGGCAGTTGAACATTATGTGGAGGATGCTGCCCATTGCAAAGCAGCCCACCTGGAGGAAACAGGCTGCTGCACGTCTGAACTGGCAGATACACAATCCAAACCAAGGCACTAAAAAAGGAGTTCAATGACTTCTTCCTGACCAACCAGTCAGAACTCAGTAGACTTAAAGACCTTACCCACGCTGCAGAGGCCAATATTGTTGAGCTGAAGGACAACTTTTTAAAATATGATGACCACCTACAAATGTCACTGGAAGAGAAATTGGCCATGTTCTGTAAGAAGACTGAGAAGGCACTGCTCCTAGCCAGACAAACACCTGCAGCCCAAAGCACCACTACAGGCGTCTCTGAGATGGATGAGATTTGACGTCAACTTGACAGCCTGACCATCTCAAATAACGACGCCTTCTGAGAGATCAACAAGGTGAACAAGAGACACAAACAACAACAGGCAGCCCTTTGAACCAATATTTGTGACCTACACAACGCTGTGCGGGAGACCAACAAGCATGCTACTACGCAGGAGTTCACCCTAGAAAAATACAGAGAGGGGATGGTGTGTTGCGGCTCCTTTATTAACCGCCTCTGCGGAGCCATGAGGGAATTGGAAGCCCAACTGGCTGAAGTCAGATCAGAGGTTCAAGAAGGAAGATTCCGTTGTAGTCAAGCACAATTCTCTGCCTTGCAGGTACCTCACGCGGATCTGGAGAGAGCACCACTCTCCGTCAGCCAACTAGCTCTGCCTACAAGGATGATACCATCTCATCCTCCTCAGGACGACAAAGCTTGCCACCTGTATTTGTGGTCCCTCCTACCCCAGAAGAAACTCCTTGTCCTAACTGCCCAGAGTCTTCTGCAGGAGCATCACAACAGAACTTCTTTGCGCACAACCAATGAGACACTCCTCCTCCTCTGAGATGTCAAAACACAGAGGAAAATGCACCCAGGTTCAAACCCATGAACTTCCCCAAGTTTGACCCAAAGGGGAACGTCCATACATTCATCAGGCTCTTTGAAATGTCAATGTATGGCGCTAACAATCAGGACAAGGCAACCACACTCCTGAACCAGCTTGATGCCGCTAGCACCAACCTCATCATACCTCACATGCCACAGAACAACTGGTCCTACGCCGCAGCTAAACAAGCTTTGCTATACAAATTTGGAAGTATAGACAGAGTTACAGAATGAAAGAACAAGTTCCTGATGATCCAATTCCAAAAAGACAAATCCATAGCCAAATTTTCAGACTGATTCTACTTGGAGGCACAGGTCTTTACTGGCTCTGGATCCCTTATTGTGCATGATGCACAAATAGCCCTGCGCTCTGCCGTCAAACCTTACAAGGCATTTTATTGTACCTTTATGCCAGCGTTCCAAGACAACTGTTCTATTGATGGCATGGTGTGATACATTTTTCAGTGTGGGGATACCTTTGGGCTTTCCAACGCATTGGTTAATCCTAGACCCTTACCCACTCCTCCTGCCCGTAAGAAGGAAGCAGGTGCTTTGCTCCTAAGACAGACATGTCCAAGGTTACCTGCCATCACTGTAATTGCAAGGGGCACTACGCTAACTCCTTCACTTCTAAGACAGTCGTTCATGTACTGCCCCCTCAGGACATTACTACCCAGGGAAAAGACCAAGTGGAGTAGAGACAGGAATATCTCACTCCACTATGAACAACCCCACCAATGTCCCCACTGTTTGCCTGACCGTCCATCACAAGCTCCAGAAGGGCCGGCAGCACCATCTTACGGTGCTGACCACTCCCCAGATAAGGCAGAGCTATTTGTCCCAGAAGTTGGCTACTCAGGCAATGCCCTACATTGTGTCATTGTTGAGGACGTCCATGTAGTGCAAACATGCAGTCAAGCAAAGGCCAAAGGCAAAGCCCAAGCAGTTGTTTCTAAACCTTACGCCCGCCAGCTGCTAGACAAAGCCCCTGATGAAGGTCCTGGCCCTTCTACTGATACCTTGCATTTGAAGGGGGTAACGTCGCCATAACCATGGACACCATGAAAGCCCATCACCCTGAGTTGTGTGGCAGCATTCTTGAGTTCCTGTCAATGGCAGATAATCTTGACATACACTTAGTAAACAAAATAAGTTCCTCCTACTCTGAATGTACTTATACAGATATATTTGTGAACAAAATCAAAGTACAAGCTATTATTGACACAGGGGCTCCTATTAATATTGTCTCCACACGCCTGGTAAAACACTTGGGACTAGCTCCAGACATTGACCACCGGAAGCAATATAGTACTACTGGACCAACGGTTACCACTGCACAAGGGGCATATAGTGCCTTACCCTTGTGTTTTGGCTCTCTTGCAGTATTGGCTCCTGCCATTGTCTTGCCAAATGACAACTATGATATCCTTATTGGCACCTCGTTTATGAGGCAATACAAGGTCAGAACTGATCTAGCTGCTGATACCTTTGAAATCTTAGGCCAGACCATCCCACTGTATTACTGCTGCAACAAGGATACTGGCACCCACAAGACCATGCCTGGTGTCAATCTGGCATACAAGAACGGAGTGGTACCCATCCAGTACCAGAAGCTAATTTGTAAGGTCAGGCCTCTACCCAACCAACTGGAGGAATACAAAGGGCTACTGCTTTGCGCAGACCTACCTATCAAGATCCTGGCTGGCCACCAAGTACTGGTTGAGACTGGCTTGAATATTGGTATTCCTCAGGGACTGTATGGTGAGCTGCAATCATCCCGCAATTGCTCCTGCCTGGAACCCCTAGTGGCTCCAGGTCTCATCCTACCAGGGCTTGGCGCTGTTAAAGTGCTCTTGGCAAATCTCACCCAAAGCCCAATTTGAGTTCAAAGACACCAGGTAGTAGCCTACCTACACCTCATACCGGTGGAAGAGGTTACTGGGATACACAACTTTGGTACCCTGGAGGAGTTTGGGTTAGGCTCCTCTGATGGTCAGCCTCCCCTAGTTGGCGCCGTAATCCCCAGAGAAAAATTGGCTGGGTTAACCACAGAACAACAGGACACAGCCATGGCCCTCTTTGAGAAATATAAATCCATATTTGCAGAGGACAGCTTTGATCTGGGATGTGCCAAAAACACTCTCCTTTATATCAACACAGGGGACAAATGGCCCATCTGACTCCGCCCTATCAGACAATCACGTGCAGCTGGCACCACTGTGGGTGAAGAGATCAAGAAGCTGGTACAGTTGGGATTGTTGATACCATCCAAGAGCCCTTGGTCATCTCCAGTGCTGATAGTGAAAAAAAGGACGGGACCAACTGTGTTGTGATTGACTACCAGAAATTGAACAACATCACAAAGAAGGATTCCTACCCGCTCCCATGTATTGATGATGCCCTCAATTGCCTGGGTGGCGCAAAATTCTTCTCTGCTATGGACCTAATCTCAGGTTACTGACAGATTAAACTCCCACCTGAAGAACAAGAGAAGTGCACAATCATCACCAGCCAAGGACTATACTAACCCACCTGCATGCCTCAAGGACTGTGCAACGCGCCAGCCACATTCCAACGGGCTATTGATGACATGCTTCATGACCTTAAGTTGAGTTGTGTACTGGTTTACCTGGGCAACATCAATGTGTTTTCTTGCACATTCATTGAACACTTGGATCACTTAGAAGAGGTCTTTTGTCATCTTGCAGCAGCCAATCTTAATATTAAGCCTCAGAAATGTGACTTTTTCAAGGATAAGCTCAAGTACCTTGGCTTTGTAGTGGATGCACATGTTTTTTGCCCTCAGACTGCCAAGATTGAGGCCATTGAAAAAATGAAGGTCCCTGCTAACAAGTGCAATGTGCAAGTATTTCTTGATATGATTGGATACTACTGTTGCTTTTTAAAGGACTTCTCCATGAAGGAGGAGGCTCTCTTCCATCTCATGGATCAACCCATCCTTTGATACCCTGACTTCAGCTGAGAATTCATTGTACACACAGACGCTTCTTTAACTGCTATTGGCGGTGTGCTATCACAAATTGACACAAAAGGTGAGGAAAACCCTGTTGCCTATTGTATTTGGACTCTCAATATCCATGAGCGCAATTACACAGTAACAGAACGTGAATGTTTGGCAGTGATATACACATACAAACAATTTTGAGTATACTTACATGGGGTACACTTCAAAGTAATCACAGACCATGCATCACTGCATTGGCTGCAAAACTTAAAGAAATTGGAAGGGCGCTTGGACAAATGGGCACTTAAACTTCAGGCCTACAACTTTGAGATCTCCCATTGAGCAGGGGCCAAGCTCAGATTGCAGATGGCCTATTGCAACTCCTCACAGTAGCCCACCTAGCAGACATCTTGGATCTCTTATACGACAAAATGCTGAACAGCCAAATTGAATATGAGCCTCCTGAGGTTCAGAAGATCCTACAACACCTTCTTGAGGACACTGAGATCAAGAATGGTAGAATCTTCAAGAAGACAGCCAAAGGGATAAGAATGATGCCCCAACCCTCAAAACAAACTGACCTCATTGCATGCGCCCACAAGGCAGTAGGTCATGGGGATTTCCACAAGACACTGGCTCAACTCAAAACAGCATATTTTTGGGAAGCAATGACATTTGATGTACATGAGACGCTTAGTTGTTGTAAGGAATGCCAAGGAGAGAGACCATTAAAGAAGATGACAACCTATCAACTGGCACACCCTAACTTTTCCTGGTACACCATATCTATTGACATAGTTGGACCATTACCTGTTAGCAACTATTGTACAAAATACATCATAGTTGCCATCAACCACTTGACAAAGTGGGTAGAGACTAAGGCAGTAAGAGACCTGGGGGCAGGCACCACTGCTAAGTTTGTCTTAGAGAACATTATACTAAGGCATGGCTGCCCACAAGTCATACTCACTGACAATGGTACAAACTTCTTGTCCCATGTGTTAACCAAACTAAATGAGCTCATGGGTATCAAAGGTGTATTCTTAACGCCATACCACCCTGAGTCAAATGGGATGGTTAAGAGCAAACAGTACCCTTATAAGTATCCTGCAGAAGTTGGTGGCTGATAGAGCAGCAGAATGGAACATGTTCTTGCCTGCAGCCATGTTTGCTTATAATATTGCTGTACACTCAGCAACAGGGAAGTTGCCATTTCAACTACTTTAGGGCAGACACCCTGCATTACCCCCAATCTTGTACTCATGCATAGGAGAACAAGGGCTTCAATCTCCGCACATGTACCAGGAACGCCTAGCTTGCACCCTCATACAGCTACAGTCTGAGGCATATTCTAACTCACTGGCTAAGAAGATAAGGGACTGTGAAAGGGACAACAGGAAACAATTTGACCTGCCCAAATTTTCAGTAGGAGACTGGGTGCTTTTTCACAATACACATGTCAACGGCTGCTCTCACAAGTTGGCAGCCATCTGGATAGGACCCTTCAAGATCATTAATAAGGCGTCCACAGCTGCCTATACTATTAAAGATGTGGAGGATGGACGCCTAGTTAACCGAGTACACGCCAAATTCTTGAGAAAGTTTAACAGGAAAGCCTGAAATAAAACTAATAAAAAAAGAAAACAATTAAAAATATAGATATATATAAGTAAAACAATATCATATATAAATAAACTTAAAGAATAAGAAAAAATAAATAACAAAAAAGATTACAAGAATACCAAAAAGAAAAGATTGAAATCAGGTCAACTATAACAAAAAGAAATTAAATAAAGAAAATCAGAACTAAAGAAGATAAAAAATACTAAACAAACCAATAAATTAAATAAAAAGATAAAAATAAAATAAAAATAATAAAGAGGAAGAAAAAATTAAAACACTAGTGCATAATACAAAAGGAAAATACTGGCAAGCATGAGAAGCAGTTTAATTGCCAGCACTGTGGGAAGGGTTTGAGCGACAAGGATTCTTGGCAGTATGCTGGAGATTCACCACTGGACGCTCATGGGCAGGGAGAAGGTAGCAGTTGTTGTTGAGGCACTGGAGCACATGCACCAAGATAACCAGCATCTGAGACCAGGCCAACTGGGAGTCCCGTGACATGGAAGTCCAGTTACAGAGCAGAAGGCGGAGCTGGCTCACGTGCACAAGGCAACCACCACAAGCAGAAAACGCAGCCCCAATTGACAGGCAGTCCATCAAGGAATCCTCCATATAGGAGTAGGCTAGCAGCAACGGGACCCAGAGCTGATAGGCCAGAGAACAATAGTGCTCCAGGCAATGACCAGTGTACCCTGGCTGGATGGACTGGCAACTATTGGGGGTGTACCACATGAAGTGGCACGCAGCAGCAGCTAAGGGAAGATAGAGGCTGGCGTTGCCAGTAATCACCGTCAAAAGAAACACCTTGGAAGTAACCAAGAAGTGTTGACTGGCGTTGGCCTGGACAGGAAGGTCCAAAGTTTGATGGAAAGCTGGGTCAGCAGCAAGCTCAAGAGACCAAATGCGAGCCACCTCATTGATATACTCGTTTCAAATAGCAATAGTGTGGTTGTGCTGGGCAGAGATCTGGCCAGGCACCAAGGAAGCGGACTGAAGGCCAAGGTGCACCTCAGCAGCCAAGCAGGAGGCATTGTACCAACCATGGTAGAGCTCACCAGAATGGATAGAGGACATGGCGTCCTTGCCAGAGTGCATAGCCTGCACAAAACTGAACATGGTTTCTTTGTGGTGGCAAACCCCAAACTTGCTCAACAGATTGGGGTAGTCCATGGGGACCTCGTCCAAGTTGCAACAAGCACAAAGCATTAAAGAAGGGGTGGCTGGGGGCTCACTGGAGGAAGGCAAGCGCTGCATAAATGGGCACAAGGCACCAGAAGGACTGACAACAAGAGGCGTGCTGGGGATGGGAGGAGTCTTGGCAAATAAGGAATCCTCCTCAAAGAGGTCACCAGCATTAGAACAGGGAGCAGAATTAAGGGCAGAGCCGGCCACGGTGGTGGCACAGTCCTGCTTGCAGAATTGATCCTTGTTAGAGCAAAGACAGTTGAGGAAGGCAATCCTCACGGAGCGGGGCATCTTATAGAAGTGTGACAGATCCAGGAAATTCATGCTTGCTTTTTCATTATCCTGGTCTGACTCTTTTACAGTTTGACGAGGAATCCTTTAGGTAAGCTTCAATGAGCTTGGATTCCAGGCAAGCAATCTTGGTGCTAAACTTGTTGCCATCTGGTGATCACTTCCACGTTTTTTGCTTCCCATAGGCTTAGCTGCAGACCATCTCTTTAATTCCATGGTAGTCTTATTTCAGTTAGAAGCCAAAAACACAAAGCATAAAAAGATTGAGGGGAAAGCAACCATTTTTACAATAAGCATCACTTTTTTATTAATTATTATACTGTTTCCATTATGTACCAATTGGGGTACATTTGGCTGAAAACCCCTCCAGTTCTGGAATCACACCTGGATTCCTATCACATGGTTTATGATATAACGGTGTCATCCAATCCAGACCTTTACCAAAAAGATCTTCACACTATTAATCTATAAGAAGGTGTCCTAATACATTCCAGAATTGCCTGATTCTTTCCGTAGAAATGTATTGCTTTGGCTTGAAGCATTCCAGACTTCTGGCGCCAAAACCCTGTGGAATATATGTATTCCTGATCCAAGCTATCCTTGTTCCAACTGGGAACCAGCTGATCAATCCTGAATGTATATACATCATTGTCTACATTTAGTTATTTTTGCATTTTATGGTTTTTTTCCTTAAAACCCCGTTAAAACGCTTTGAAACTCAAACCAGGCGCCACCGCAGCGCCGCAACGCTTTTAACCCAATGAATTTGCCAATGTGGCGCTTTTAAACCACAATTTTGGGGTTTAATTTTGGCTAACCTTAACCAAACTTCTTGACACAGTCAAGGCAATTAAACAATGTAGTTAAATCCTCATTAATTATATTCCAAGCATATATTAATTAACCTTCCCAGTTAATTAATCTGTTTGTAGACAACAAGTCTTCACTTGACACAGTAAAGTCCATTTCAGCCCTATGATTAAATCCTCATCAATCATATTCCAGGGTATCAATTAATTAACCTTCCCAGTTAATCAATCATTTTAAGACACCTAGTCTTTACTTGACACTGTCAAGTCCATTTCAGCCCTACAATTAAATCCTCATCAATCATATTCCAGGGTATCATTTAATTAACCTTCCCAGTTAATCAATCACGTTTGAGACACCTAGCCTCATAATCTGAATAATTCAGATTACTCATTTCAGCCCTCAATTAGTCCAGCCTAATTGATTACTGGGTATAAATTAACCTCTATGGTTAATTGGACAGTTTGAGACACCTAGTCTCATAATCTGAATTGCTCAGATTATTCATTCCGGCCCTCAATTAGTACAGCCTAATTTATTCCTGGGTAACAATTACTATGCTGGAAAGTCTCTCCAAAGCCAATCCTATTGTTTTTAATTTCAACCTATGAAATTCATCACAATTCAACCTCTTTGTGAAACCACAGCCCAATGTGACTGTAGTATGATCACAGGAAGGCATTGTGCTCCGCCTCACCCATGGTTGCCATCATGGCGTCGTATGCTTGATGCATTTTTTGGTGTTTGTTGCTGCTATTATCAGTGGGGTTCATCTTGGAAAGAAAGGAAGTAGTGCTTGGTCAAGTGGGGGGATATGTTGGGAATTTTGACCAAGCAATGATGATAATTATGACAAAGCTCGCAGATATGAACTGCAGTAGCCAAATTATATAAATTGGTAGTATAAATTATATGCATATTGGAATAGCAGTAGTCTGCTGACCTGAGCATTAAATTATCCAATGATAAGCGCCGCCACAGCAATTAAACAATACATAATTTGCTACCGCAGCACTTAAAAATATACACAAGCGCCGCCTAGTGATTGGGTTAAGTTCCAAAGCGCTAAACTACTTTTACATCAAGCGCCGCTGCCCCAACTGAAAATTATTGCAAGCACCGCGGCGCTGCCTGGCAAATAATACAGGCGCCAAAGCGCCACCCTACTTTTACATTGAGCGCTGAGGCGCTAGGTTTGATTCCCCTTAATCTCAAATTTCCTAAATTAACTGTATTTATAAGCAGCCAATGCAAGGACGCAAATTAGGCAGGACAAATGGCCTCAAAAAATACCAAACCCCCACGCCAGCAAGGACCACCTGTGCTGGGTAAAGCAATTAACTCTCATTGGTTGGTGTGTTTGAAACAACCAAACCTAAATCACTAATTACCCAAAATAAGTGCATGTTGGAATGTCCTAGAAGATATTGCCAACAGCCTAGGAAGACGCTCCCCAAGAGGGTATAAATACTTTTCCCCAATAATAATAAACACACTTTTTGACTTACACAAGTGCTTCTGCGTGATCAGAAGCCAACTCTCCAAAGTAATTACTGATTCCTCTCCCTATGCGCTCTTCTGCCACAATACTAATCATATCCTCACATATGACAGTATCTAAGCCAAGTACCCTGCACCCTATTACAGAAATTAGTTGCCCCCATACTCCCAGCGCAACAACACCCATATAGCATAGCAACGGGAGAGTACCCAGTAACACAATGTTTGCTAAGACAATAAGCATAGAGAGCAGCAGGTAAGTATAGATCCCAGTTTGCAGCGTCAGAATAAGTGAGTTCCCTCATAATAGAGACCAAAGTCAAATTTGCACGCTCAACCACCCCATTAGTAGAGGGATTGTAGGGGGCAGGAAAGACTGGTGTGATCCCAAGGCCTCAACAACAGAAGTTACCAACTTGGCGTTGAAATTAGTCTCATTGTCAGATAACAACACTTGAGGGCAACCATGGCAAAAGAATACTTCTTGCAGCAGAAAGGCAAAGGTTGTCTTGGAAGTGATGTCCTTAGTTGGGCAAGCTTCTACCCACTTGCTAAAATGATCAACAGCAATTGGAATAAAGCGGCAACCAGAGCAAGAGCGGGGGAGAGGTCCTACAGCGTCAATGCTGACAGTGTGAAATGTGTGTTGAGGAGGGACTAGCTTGAACTTGTGAGAGGCAGCTTGAGGTTGTTGAAGCTGACAATCATGGCAACTGACAATGCCATATGGAATCAGCAGGCAAAGGTTTTCCCAGAAGTAGTTTTTCTGGATCCAGGCATAAGTTTTTGCAATGCCTCTGTGTCCTGTCTCCTTAAAAGCTTGAAGCACCAACAAAAGGCAAAGACTAGGCTGTACATAAGGCAGGTAGTGGACTTTTACTTTCTTGAAAAGCTGATTGTCTTGAATGAGTGTGTCTTTTGATAGCTTAGATAGGACAACTCAAACTTTTTCTGTCTTGTTCTCCCAAGAAGAAGGATATCTAATTAATTCATACAGCCTGTTGGCCTCAGCAGGGTGTAGCGCAAGAATGGGTATTCTGGACAATCCATCAGCATTCTGATGTTGAATCCCAGGACAGTGTAGCACAGTTAAGCCGTAACCTTGCAGGTGGAGGGCCCATCTAGCTATTTGTCCTTCTAGTTCCTTGAGTTGCTGTAACCATTTGAGCAAAGCGTGGTCAGTAACCACAGTGAAATGGGTGTCATACAAATAATGGCGGAACTGCTTGACAGTATGCAACACAGTGAGTCACTCTTTCTCCATTACACTGTAGTTCTTCTCATGATTGTTCAGCACACAAGAGGTATAAGCTACAGGGTGATCCACACTCTCATCATCCAGTTGAGCCAAGATGGCTCCAATGGTCAGGTTGCTATCATCAGTATATAGGATGAACTCCTTATTGTAGCCAGGATATACTAGGATGGGAGCCTCTTTAAGTTTTTGCTTGAGGGTCTCAAAGGCCTGTTGCTGACTGGCAGTCCATTCAAAAGGGACATTACATGTCAGTTGGATCAAGGGTTTGTTAGTGTCAGCAAAGTTGGGGATGAATTGTCTGTAGTGACCCATCATGCCCAGAAAGACTTGGAATTATTGAAGATTGTTGGGCAGAAGCATTTTGTCCATGGCCGCAACTTTCTTGGACATGGGTCAAATTCCCGTCTGGGTTACCTCATGGCCCAATAATTCAAGGGTTTCCTTGAAGAAAGTACACTTAGATGGTTTCAACTTAAGGCCAGTCTCTCAAATTTTTATGAACACTTCATTTAGGGGAGCCAGGTGATCTTTAAAGGTAGCGCTGAAGACTGTTATATCATCTAAGCACACTAGGACATATGAGAGCTTTAAATCACTGAGGATGGAGTCCATGGCTTGTTAGAAAGTAGCCAAAGCATTGCAGAGCCCTTGCAGCATTTGTGTAGACTCAAACAGTCCTTCAAAAGTGATGAGCACGGCCTTTTGTCTATCCTTAGAGAGAGATCAACTTGCCAGTATCTGGAAGCTAAATCCATAGCAGAGAAGAACTTGGAGCCACCAAGGAAGCAGAGAGCACCATCAATGCGTGGTAGGGGATAGGAATCCTTTTTGATTAAGGTGTTCAAGTGTTGGTAATCCATCACAATACAATGACCTCCATCCTTCTTCTTCAGTATGAGCAGGGGGAGGCCCATGGACTTTGGGAAAGAGCTAATAGCCTAGCGTCTAATAGTTGCTTGAGCTCTTTAAATGCCTGAGCTTCTTCCATGAAACTGTGGCAATAAGGTTTAGCGCGGAATGGGGAGCGTCACCAGTATTAATCTGGTAAATGACACCTTTGGCTAGACTATAATCAGTACTATCTTTAGCAAAGATATCTAAAAACTGATCTAGCAAATCCAGCACCTTCTTTTGTTATACTGGGGATAGTTGTGGGAAATCTTGAGCAGTGAACAAGGACAGGACTTGGGGCTTGTCTTCAGGTAAATTGAAATCCTGAAATTTGCCAAAGGGATGTAGCAACAGGACATCAGGAGCATTCAACAGCTTGCCATAGCCAACAACCTGCCCTCTAGAAACTTTTATGAGGAGAGAGGTTAAGTTGGCAACCACCAATCAAACGGGGTCTTTATGAGAGACATCCAAGATTCCCAGGCATAAGTAGGGCTTATTGCGTCGTAGAGAGGGAGGAGAGTATAACTTTAGAATTGTACGCTCAGGTATCTCATAAGATATTTGTGAGTCTAGGACGGCTTGAGAGCCAGGGGGAATAATTACAGTGGAATTGGCCAAGAGAGAAATCCCTTCAGACGCAGGGCAAGCCATAGGAGGACACTTTGTGTTGGATGAATGTGTACAGATTTTTAGGGTGAAAACACCAGTGGGATACTCTAAGGCACACGTCTTGAGGCGCTTCCCTGGGACTTTGAAAGGATCTTCAAATATCATAGGAACTTCATACCCTAGGATGGAGAGGTAACCATCCTTCAAGTTGATGATAAAATTGTATTCCCTAAGGAATTGAGTACCAACTAGGAGGTCATAACTCTCATTCTCCAAGACAACGGCAGGTGCAGCCAAGAGTAGCTTAACAAGCCGCATGAAAAGAGCAGAATAAGCCTCTATAGCGCAAGTCATGGATAGCCCAGCTGTGCTATACAACTGGTGGTAATTAAGGTTGGGGGCAAGTTTGAGCTTCTTGAAAAGCTTTTAGGAGACAACATTAACAGGAGACCCTGTGTCTAAGACGGCCTTGATTTTCACTTTTTTGAATGGATATTTCTACATGAGTGGTAGTACAACCAAAGGGAGGGAGGACAGCCAGAATGTCTTGGGCTTCTTATAGCTCTTTGTCCCATTTTTTGATCATGCATCTCAAGCATGGAAACTCCTTATAGATAGTCTGGAGAGGAAGCAAGACTGAAATGTTCTTGAATACAGCCTCATCAACCTCAGCAGCTTCCTCAGATGACTCTACAAGCATGGGTAATCTCTTAGCTTGAGTGAGGTAAGGGCAAGAGACAACCTCCTTGACTTCTGGCAGCGGCTTGGCAGTTGTTGTAGATTTCCCAGAATACAACTTATAAGGGACTGCAATAGTTTCAGGTACAGCAAGAACTGAATACCCATATGCGTCAGGATCTTCCACATCTGAATCATCCATATCAGAGCCGTCAGAGATGTTGTGAAATAACAGCAGAATGAGAGGAGCCCAGTGTCAGCAGGCTCAGAGTCAGCAATGGAGGGGGGATTGAAGGAGACAGGGAAGAATTGTCAACTGAGAGGGTCTCTGCCTCTAGGTTGACTGTTCTTTTCCTGCCTGTTCCTTATGATCAGCCCCTTCAACCTGAGGATTGGTGCAGACTCAAGAATGATGACCTATCTGGCCACAGTTGTGGCAACCTTGACGTGTAGGGGGATTTTGCAAGTTCATTGTGAGGATGTGAGGGCCACAGGAAGATAAACCAGAACTAGAGGTGGCACAATTCTTCTGCACAACTGCTCCAGAATGAATAAGGTACATATCCTGCAACAGTGTATTTATGCTCTTCATAGAAGAAAGCATGGCCTTATGGGCTTTGAAATGAAGGCACAAAATCTGGTTCACTTTGAGGGCTTGATTGCAAGCCATATAATCTTCATGAGCTGTCAATTATCTGCTTGTTATCAGTTCCTGTCCTTCCATGTAGAATCTATCTGCAAATTCAGCTAGATTCTCCTTAGGTTTGAAAGAAATGTACATGAAGGCATCCTTCTTCACTTCCAGACTAATGTCACCACCAATTTTGTCAATCAGAAGCTGCTTCACATCTTCCCAGGTCTTGATGGTGGGCAGTTCTGGCACTACTACCTCTTGGCAGGTTGGGTGCAGACAGGTTAGAATGTGTTCCTTCTTAACCTCATCTGAGGCTCTTCTCATAGCAGTTTTGTAGATAGTTAGGAAAGCTGCAACAGTTGAGGTTTTGGGGTTGAAGAATTGCTTAAAGGTAGGCTTGAAATGTGTTTCTGGAGTTGGGCCACCATTGTTGCTATTTAGTACATTTATTAGTGGGGAGAATTCTGCTTCAGATTTGGAGGGGGGCTGTCTGTCCCACAGCTGGCAAACACTTTTCTCAAGAGTAGTCAGGGTCTCAGCAGTGTGGGTACCCATATTAGTAGCTAGGATAATCTGCTGCTCAGTAACATCTAGGTGTTGGCCCTGTGTTGTTACTACTTAGGAAAGCTTGGAAAGCTGGGAGGTAATAGAAGGCCCCACTGAGAGGCACAAGGCAAGCCTATCATTTACTGAGTCAATCAATTCACTCATTTCTTGTACATCCCTATCAAGTTTGGCATGGTCTTTTTTCAAGTAGTCCACCTCATTAGCTAGAGCAATCAACTCTCTATCACATCAAATCTGAGGGGCTTCTGAAAAGCCAGGGCAACAGCCATCTTCATCAATAACTCCAACTGGGCTAGCAGCAATTGCCACCATTTTGTGTAGGGCAGCAAGCTCTTGCTGTAGCTCAGTAACTTGTATTTTTAGAGCAAGCATCTGAGGGTCAGGCTGATGCACTTTATTAGGGCAACCTTGACTACAGGTAGACATCTGTAGCTCTTGAATGGTATCACATAGTCTCTGTTCTCTATCCACCAAATTGTCAGATGGGGGAAGACGGAGCATCTGGCTTGGGTGTAGATAATTCATTCACCTGAATCTGGAGCTTGGCAAGAGAAGCATCAGTGACACCCCTTTCTTGATCAGATTCTTCACTGAGCTCATGACGGCTTTTAGTAGCAAGGTCTGCTACTTGTTGCAGTTGCTCAAAGGAGTAAGCGCTGAACGCATTAAGCTGCTATACAAGTTGTTTGAAATCAGTGAGATAGGCGTTCAAGGTGGAATTTACTTAGGTTTTACAGGGCTGTCCCAACTGGTGAAACCCATGTAAACGCTCCCTGACGTATTCAGGGATGGGCTGGCTAATTTGCTTGATGGAATTGACCAAGCAGGTTTGAGAAGTGACAGAGTCACGCTGATTGTCTGACACCAAGGAAAACAGGGAGTGGATCCATTGTTGATAGGCAGAAAATTGATCCCAGTGGTTTGTGACAGCTGCTTGTAGGGACAAGATTTCTTGGACGTGGAGCCCTAACACCATTTGATGGTGGGCTAAGGCGGGTTGTAAAAGGATGACAATAGGTGCTCAGCAGAGCCAGCTGCTGAAAGGAGATGCTATGGAAATTGTGGAGCCATAATCAATTTGTAGTATTCTGCTCAACTGAACTGAAGCTGGAGGCAAGGGATGGCCCCATCACGGGCTAACGCCAGGGCTACTGCCATGAATTGTTCTAAGTCAGGGGTGCCTATGGAATAAGCAACTAGGAGAGGCCCATTTTCAAGGTTCAGTACAGTAGGGACAAAAGTTGGGTCTGTGATGTCTTCCTCAATAGGAGGGCTGGTAATTTCAGGTGAAGTTGGCTCTTGCATAGGAGGAGGCAAAGGACATGAAAACGTGGATGCAAAGGGGGTAACCAAGGGGCTTACAGCCCTGTAGTGAGCACCATTTCTGTTGTGACCTGAGGCGCGGCACAGATACACAACATGGAATCCTAACCTTAGTATTGGATTTGTACTAAGTCTTGGTTAGAATGGAAGGGAAGGCTATGTGATTACCTTGTGGCCCTGATTGAATAATATCTGCTAGACATGGATAGAGGGCAACAGCGCCCATGTCAATACTAAAAATGTCAACAATGGCCATGTTGACACTTTTAATGTCAACACTTTTAATGTTGACACTATAGTAAAGTGACGACCCGGTTTTACTTAATGTTGTTTCCTGGATGTCAACACTTTTTTAATTAATGGCAGACTTTACCCTGAACATTTTTAATATAAAAAATATTCTAAAATACTTTATTATACTAAAATGACCCCAGAAAATTCAAAAATGCAATAAAAAAATATTATAAGTAATAAGAATAAGGAGATATAAGCAACTATTTTTCAGTTTACTATGTAAATTACACTCTTTATTATAAAATTATTTTTTATTCCCATAAAAATTAAAATTCCAATGAACCAAAAATAAAGATATTTTATATATCATTATAACCACAAAATATAATGAAATTCTAATTTAAATTTATTATGCTTCATATAAGCATAACTGAAATTATCTTATAGCTTAAAGATAAATTAACAAAATATAAGATATTTCTTACAAAACCACATTGAAAATGTATCTGAAACTTGCCATTTATACCTAAAAAAATTAGTACTATCCAAAAAAAATTAAAAGTTTAAAATTAAAAAATATATAGGCAAAGCAAAGCAAAGTTTATTTGGCTAATTAAAGCCACAAGCAAGAGCAGTTGCAACGTCCTCAAGGTACTTCTTGATCTCCGCCACCTTGTACTTTTTCTTTACTACCTTCTGCACGTCCTCCTGGTAGTCCTGGTCCTTAGACTTCCTCTTCTTGGGGGCCACCTGGTTGGCCAGGTTGCGGAACTTGGAGACAGTCTGGGCCTGCTCCTCCTGCAGCTTGGAGAAGAACTTGTTAAACTTGGAGTTGGTCCCAAACTTGGTCTTCAAGTGCTTGTGCCAAACCTCAAGTCTAGAGGTGGTCTTCATCTCCCCCTTGAGGCAGGCGCCTTGACAGTTCCAAGGGGCAGTGGCCCCGCTCTTACCTCTCCGGGCAGTCACCTTCTTGCCCACCCATTGCCGCTCAAAGTACTCCAGGTAGCCTTCAAAGATGGTGGAGCGCTTCTTGATATAAGCATCCTCCTGGAGGGCCTCAAAGCCAAGCCCAGTATGCTCCAGGCGCACAAAAGCCAAGGCAGCAAACTGGGTCAGGGCAAAGCGGCACTTACCCTTACCATTGTTAAGATACTTATTGAAAAGGTCCTTCTCACTCTTGAGATTCTTGACAAGGGCCTGCCAAAAATGGAAGAAGCATCCCTGGACTTCTCCATCAAAGGTGGCCTGGAAGGCTCTGAACTGAGCCTGCTCAAAGTCCATTATTATAACATTTGGCCCAAGTGAGCGCACATGAGCTAGCTGCTCAGCGGCTAAGGTTGCCTCATCCTTCTCAGCAGAGGAGGGATTGGCCCTTGTGGTGTGGGTGTAAGGGAGCTCAAAGCATCTTGGACAATCTTGAAAGCTCTGGCATAGACCTCTGTCTTGGCACCAGGAAGGAGAAAGAACACAAGAGGGATAACCTGGTCATTGAATTGCCCATGCAGGACCCAAAGATGCTTAAAGAGAGGGGGGCAATTAGCAAATGTGCCATTGCACAGCCAGGTGGTAGCAGTGTTCAGCTGCTCCAGGTTTTGGGTTGTGGCGTAGGCTACAATCCTATCCTCCACTTCCTGCCCACTGTCATGGAGCAGAAACATCTCACCATCCTCTGTCTTCTTGAGGGCATCAGTGAGGACCAGGTCCTTGATGTTGGTGGCACTCTTGGCCAGGGGGTTTGAGGCTTGACGTCTATCACTCACAAACTTGACCAACTGATTGTGGGTTGGCACCCTCTTCAAGTTGGTAGGGGTCAGGTACTTGCAAGCAAGAATAGCCAGCTGGGTGGCAGAAAGGTCTTTGTAAGTGGGCATAATCTGTACCAGATACCACTTCAGGAGGCGGGAGATGGTAGTGTTGGGCATGATGCAGGTATGCTTGCCCTTTATTGTTTAGACCAGGTCCCAGAGCTCAGTGTTGAGCCGCACTGGACAGGAGCAGTCCTCACAGGTGTAATGGCGGCTCTTAAAGCCCCAGTTGGCATTGTTGCATGAGAAGATCTATCCATTGGCCACCATGGCTGGCCCACCTTTAACACTCATGATGGGGAAAAACTTGGGCAGGGTGGAAGGAACCTTTAACTTGCCATTAACATTGTAGATGTTGTGGGCCAACAGAGGGTCCCAAGGGCCAGCAGGAGCATGGCGGAAGCCAGGGAAGTAATTGGGTCAGGGCTTTGTATCATCCCCAGATGAGCTTGAAGGGGGAGAGTTTGGCGGGGGTGGGGAAGCAGAAGGGGGCTTGCTGTGGTGCTCATCATGTGCAGGAGACTTATCCTTGGGTGGGGACTTTTGGGCTGAGCGCTTCTTCTTGGTTGGCTCCTTGTCAGAAGCCAAGTTGTAAAAACTGTGCTCTGTAAGAGAGCCATCAGTTTCCTCTCCCCCAGTGGAATGAGCAGGGCTCTTCTCTGAGAGGGCTTGGGGGTGGGCTTGGGGGTGGCCTTCTTTGACAAGACAGGCTTCTTCTTGGTGGCTTTGGTTGGCTTGGAGGGACGCTTGGTACCCTTTGGCTGCTTAGAGGTGTTCTTGTCCTAAAATAATAAATAAAATGGTTTAAATAAAGCAAAGTATGTAAAAAACAAACAAAACAACTTAAAAATCATAATATATAGAAGTAAATCTTAGATGGTTTTTATTGGCATTTAAATGTTAAAAATTATTTGTATAGTTTTTATTTTATTAAAGTTATAAATAACAAGATAAAAGTTAAGAGAAATATGTGAAAATATTATATTTAGATATAGATTTTATTTTAAAAATTAAAAAATATGAAAGAGCAAAGTCAAAAATACAACATATCAAAAAATCAGAAGTTTTTATTATATAAAACATAAAGTTTATATGTGAGAAGTGAAAAGTGAAAAGTGTTGACATTGTGATTGACAATTAGTAAAAAAAGCTGAATTCTAAATGCTGATTACAAAAATTGTAGACATTATTTTTGACAACATTCTCACTGTTGACATTATTTTGAAAAGTCACTATGAAAAAACATAGTACGCTTAATTAAATTTATGCGGGCTAGCAAAAAATTAATATTTTCCTGTGTATTTTTGTTCACATGTAAAAATAAATAAAACATATAAAAATAAGTTAAAAAAGTATCAAGGTTCTTTATTTCTTTATTAAAAATTATATTTGGGTAGTGAGAATATGATATTTTACCATTGCGCTTATATGAAGTTGTTAAGAAGTTATATTCAAGTATTGAAAAGGGTAAAGTGTCGACAACGTTACTTACAACATTCTTTATATGAGGTGGCATATTAATCTAGGCTTAATTGCACCACTCTAATTTGCTTAACTCCACCCCAGGGGGTGATCACAAGCAAATAAACGACATTTACAAGTGTTGACATTATTTTTAATAATAAATTCTATAGTAACTTACATAGTAAGTCACGCTTAAATTATTGGATCACCATTAGCATCCAATCCACTTAATATATTAAAGTCGTAATAAGTGCCACATATATATTTATAACATGAACATTCCAATAATCAAATATATGTGCACTGTCTTTTTCAATATAATAATTCAATAAAAAAATTTTTAAATGCACACTTATTTTTTTACTGTAGAAGCTTCAGTTTTGTTATTAAAAATAAGTTTGGCTTAAAAAGTGTCAACATTGACACTTTTACGTCATGAAATCAAATAAAAAAATAAACTAATTTTTATTAGTAAATGTAAAGAAAAAATCAGGTTAAATCAAGTTTTTTATTAAGCTTAATATTAAATTGTGTCAAGATGGCTACAATTTTGTTGTGTTTTCTGGGTTCACACCCCTGAACGCTTTAAAAAAAGAATTAAGCTAGTGCAACTAGCAAAAAACATAGGGGATTTAGAGTTTTGAGTCAACAGTGGCCATGTCAACATTTTTAGTGTCAACATGGGCGCTGTTGCCGGCTAGAGAGGCGCCAAATTACATGTAGACACAAAGACAAAAATGTGAATAGAACTTAAATTTTATTGGTGAATATGAAATAGAATATATAGTGGTTGGCAATACCACAAAACAAATCTAGGACAGTAGGATCACTTGCCACCAGCATGAGTGGGGCAAGTGAGTTGTGCAGAGTCAGGAAACTGAACAATTGAATTTCCCAATTTTGAGCCAGACTCATTTTGAAGGGAAAAAGAAAAAGAGAGAGATTTGTCCTTGAAATAACCCATCAAAGGCAAAATTGAAACACAGTGAATGGTGTTATTCACAACAGTTGCCATCAACATTGGTAAGAATCTGTATTAAAGCCACCTTTCCATGCCTCCAGAGCTGCATTATGAGCTTGTAAACCCATATGTTGTGGTGTGCAAGTTGTTTGTGGACCTGGGTCAAGGGGAGCTTGGGGTCCCGCTGATAGAGGTCAAGCATTATTGGGTAGGCCTTGCTGATTTGGAACTTGGGGGCCTTCTTGGGCTTCTTGGCTGTCCCAATCAGATTCCCCTTATTCAACAGGTTGTTGAATTCCCGCATGACAGTATCCTGGGTGAATTTCAATTAGCTGGCTATCTGATCCCAGGACACACCCTGCAGGTTCAGTGCCACAATTTCCTGGAGAATTTGGAACCTGATGATTTGTTGTTTAGGGTGCTGAGCTGTGGGAGCTGAAGCCTGATTGGCTGTAGGGGGCAGGTTAGCTAGCGGCAGGAATATGTTCCAAATCAAGGTTGCCATCCTTATTGGTTGGTTGACAGGCAGCTTGTGCAGGGGTGAGTACGGGAGCGGAGGCAGAGCTAGACACCAAGTGACTACTGAACAAGTCAAAGCCATAGGGGTTGGGGGTCAGGTACAAGTCAGCTTCCTTGTTACCCACCTCAAAGGCTTGGGTTTAAACAGTTGCCTTTACACCCTGAGCCTTGCCTTTATTGAAGCTGCCTTGGCTGCTGCTGGTTTGGTTGCTGGTGCTGTTGAAAATGTTGCTAGTAAAAACCATTATAAAAAACCTAGGATAAAATCACTAAAAGTAGAATTTTAATATTTTATGACTTTAATTTTATTGTAATCTTGAGTCCATATTTGGAAGGTTCTCAAACCCATTTTACATAAATCAGGAGCCATGAAAATGAATAAAATGCCTCTATTCCTAAATTGGATAGCTGTTGATTGGCTGTTAAACTGTTATTTTTCTATTTTAGGCTGCTCATACTACATATCTTGTGTGAATTTATTTTGTTTTGTGCTTGTGGAATCTCACTTATAGATTGCTCAAATTTTATTTCAATTTAGTCCTTCTGTTGGTGCCTTATATTAATCCTGATTGGATTATAATATACTCCAGAACAGCATCCATTCATCTCACTTATTGCGCCAGTTAATTTTGTTTGTGGCTAAACTATGCTGCTTGATATTTGATATAATTTTGTATAATGGGCTAGTGGAAATTTGCTTTTGGTTTGGCAGTTCATTTATTAACAGAATCTTTTTATATTATTTGAATTCTGAATCTTGTGTGTTTTGGATTTTGTTCAAATCTGAAATCATTTTGTTTAAATCTGAGGTATTTTTGGTTGTTGCCATAGCTTCTAAAACTACTGTATGTGGATCCAATTAGATGCTCTAGCTGAAAATTTGATTTTGGGGTATAATTCCCCAGAATAATTGCATTCTATTTGTAATTTGCAATTTGCAATTTGCATCTCCCTAACAAATTATCTTCCCTTGCAAACTAACTTTTATATTTTTTTATTTTTATTTTTTTATTTTAAATGTTAATTTAAATATTAAATTCAAATATTTTAATGTTGTAACTGTGCTGTTTTAGCAGAGTTACAAGGGGGAAAATATTTAGAAACTAGATAATAATCTTTATTGAGAGATAGTGATTATATAGTCATTGTGAATCCAGGATAACAGGAACATGATTGTGTTGATCACACGGTTGGATGATGAAGGGGGTGGCTTGATCCTGGTAATGAGTCAAGCGCCAAAACAAGGTATCCACCATAAGGGGTTGTTATTTTTTCATGTTGTTGGATTTGGCAATTTGAGTTGACTTCCTAGTCTGGCTTTGAGTGGCCAGGTAATTGAATTGCGGGTCACAAACCTGCTTGCTTAGAACCTTGCTGGCGGGTCAAGCATGCTGTTTTGAAACACCCCCAACTGAAAATTGGCCTCCTCTGAGGGTAGGTTGTCAGGGAGGTTGTCAGGAGCCCGGGCGCCATACTGGACTAACTGTTGTTTTGTGGCAGGCAGGGCAGTTTTGCGTTGTTTTTGTCTTGCTTTGCAGGGTCTCAGGCAATCATGGTGTAGGGTTTTATGTGTTTTTGCTTCCTGAGTCCTTGTACAAGATAAGTGTTATTTTTGTTTATCTTTAGAATGATCACTGGGACTATTTTCTTGGGTTGTAGTTTGCTTTTATCAATGTTCATGACCCAAACGTTGTCCCCAACTTTGCTTTATCTTGGATGGGGACAAAGATTTTTTGCAGACGCTTTTTTTCCTTTTCTGTTTGATTACTGTTGGCCTCTATAACTTGAGGATCTGAGCAAGGGGGGACTTTTCTTGGAATTTCCAGCTTGGGTCCTGTCAATGCTTGAATGATATTTGGCTGTGTGCTGTATATCAACTCAAAAGGGCTTTTTCTGATGGATCTGTTCACTTGGGTTTGGCACACAAGTAGTGCAATTGATAGCTGCTTATACCAGTTTTTAGGTCTCCCAGCAGTGAGTTTGGCTAAGGCTTGCACAAGGCTGATATTAAGCCGCTCTACATGTCCATTGGACTTTGGGTGGTATGGTATTGTTACGACATGTTTGACCCCATTTTTAGCAAGCTATATTTTGGTGTTTTTGGAGGTCAATTATTTCCCTTCATTGGTTATCAGGAGTTCTGGCTTTCCAAACTTGCTGATTATTTCTCTTCCTATGAATTGTTTCATATCATTGCCAGTGTGTGTCTTTCCTGCTTGGGCTACTGGCATCTTGTAGCAAAGTCTATAGTGGTGATTATGTATTTCTTATTTTTGTGTTTCCCTGGCATGGACAAACAACATTGAGGGCCCACACCTTGAAGGGTAGTTTTGTGTGGATGGGTAGTACTGATTTTGGAGGGGCTTTGCTTTTAGCAAATTTCTTGCATACTTCACATTGGTATAGGACTTCCTGAACGTCACAATACAGGATTGGCCACCAGGCCTTGTGTTTAAGGAATTTGTATAGGTTGCAGCTCTTGGTGTGCCCTAGGTCTCTGTGATATTGTAGGATGGTGTCCACTTGCTGGTGTGTGGGGATATAAGGAATGGTAGTACTTTTGGACATTTTTCTGTGCAAGGTCCTGCACACGTCAGCAAATAGGTGTTTGTTTTTGATGACTGTTTCTTTTGTTATGTTGGTTGTATCAGGAGGGAAACCCTTGTCTTTTGTCCATAGTACCAAGAGGGGCCAATCAGGTCAAGCCCATTTTCTTCTCTTGTGGCATGGACATACAGGCGCAAGAGGGCGTCTGCCATGGCAAGTTCTGGACCAGGTTTGTACTGCATGAGCATATTGAATCTCTCCAAGAGCTCCATCCAGCGGGCTTGGCAGCAAGATATATTTGCTTGGGTTTTGAAGTATATGAGTGACTTTTGATTGGTCAATGCTGTGAATTCTTCCTGCTGTTCTAGGTAACAATGCCATTTGACTAGGCAGTATACAATGATCAGCAGCTCCTTGTCGTGGATAGGGTATTGGCACTTGCAATCTGTCAACTTTTGGGATTCATAAGCTACAGGCAGGAAGTCACCATCATTATTTTTGATTCATAGTACTCCCCCAATAGATGTGTCTGAAGCATTGGTTTTCATTTGGTATTCCCTTTCATGTTTGGGGTATTGCAGGATGGAAGCTGTTGTGAGCTTCTCCTTGAGGCGTCTAAAACAGAATTCACGATGGGGGTCCACACAAACTTGGATTTGGCGCCTGTTATGGCAGATAAGGGGGCAGTCAAAACGCCATAGTCAGGTATGAAGCGGTGTACATAGGCCACCATCCCCAAGAAGGTGTGGAGTTCCAACTTATCCTTGGGTAGTAGAATCTTGCAAATGTCCTGTATCTTTTGACTTTTGGGTTTGATGCTGTCTTTTGAGACTATGTGTCCCAGGAAAGGTAACTGCTTGCAGAAGAACTGGCACTTGGAGGGCTTGGCCAACAGTTTGTGTTGTGCCAGGGTAGCAAAGACTACCTCCAGGTCCTTGTGATGCTGTTCCACCAAGGGGCTGTAGACAATGATATTGTCCAGGTACACAAGGGTGTGTCTGCCTATGTGCAGAGCAAAAACTTTGTTCATGAAGGTCACAAAGGTGGAGGGGCATTGGTCATGCCAAAGTTGAGCACCACACATTTGTAGGAGCTGTATTTAGTGTGGAAGGCTGTTTTGGGGATTTCTTTCTCTTTAATACAAATCTGATTGTAGCCTGCGGTTAGGTCAATCTTGGAGAACTCTGTGGCTCCTCCCAGGGTGTCAAAGAAGCTGTCAATTAGTGGTAGGGGATAATAATTCTTGATGATAACTTTGTTTAGGGCTAAGTAGTCTGTGGCCAGACACAAGGTACTGTCCTTCTTGGCCACAAAGAATACGGCTGCCCTAAAGGGAGACTGTGAGGGGTGGATAAGTCCTTTCTCCAACGCTTCCTTGAGGTAGGCGCGTAGGGTGTTGTCTTTGTTTGGGGTCAACCTGTAGATAGGATGTGCTTTGGGTACAGCTCCTTTGAGCTGGATGGAATGTTGAATGTGTTTCTCTGGGTGCAACCCAGGTAGGGCTTCCTTGAAGATTTCTGGATGGCAGGCCACAATTTTGCAATCCTGAGGTGTGGAGGTATCATGGTGGTCCTTGAAGAGTATGATCTCATACTGGCAGGAGTCCCAGTCAATTGCCTTCAGGTTTTTCTTTTTTTCAGGGTCTCTGTGATGCGCACAAAGACGTGGTTTTGTAGGAGTTGGTCCACTGAGTCAGGGTAAATTTGGTGATTGACACCTTCACGCTTGATGATCAAGACTGAAGTTGTCCAGTCTACGTGAGGGTTGTTCTTTTGTAACCAGTCTAACCCCAGTACAATGTCAAACCTTAAGAAGTCAATGATGGGACCTTGGATGGTGGAGTGAAGGTTCTCAAGCATGACAGAGAAGGGGGTTGTTTCCCTTGTCACAGCAATGTGATGTTCATCAGCCAGGACCACGTTTTTAATCTGCAAAGGATTATTGGCTAGCTTTAACTTATCTACAAAGCTGCTTTTGACTAGGGTTCAATTTTCACCCAAGTCCAGGAGTGCTGAGCCTGTGTAACTGCAAAAGCAGAAAGGATAGTAAATCAATTTATTAGGATGTCTGGCAATGGTGTATAGCACTAGGTCCTCCGAGGGCACTTGGATCATTGGGCATTAGTCTATGTCCTTGGGTTGGTATTCATTGTTGGCAAGTCAGGAGTTGCGTGGGGAGAGCTTGACTTGCTTAGTGCTCTCCCTGGGTTTTTCCCTCATCTTGATTGCCTTGCATGGCAGTGATACAGAAATGAGTACAATTGGACTGGCCATTATTTCCATTCCCATGTTCATTTAAGCTTATGGGTTTATGGTTGGTGTTATTACTGTTGTTTCCAGGGGGTGGTTGAGTGGAGCGCCTGCCTGTGTGAAAATCCTTGGGTCTCTCTTGTTTTCCTGTTTTTGCCTTATGGAGGGTGTTGGATGTTTGTTCTGCTTTCTCTGCTTTGCAGTACAGGCTTTGTAGGTTGATCACTATGTCCAGGTTCACTTGTCTCATTACATGCAACTTAAGGGCGTCATAGTACATGAGGTGTGTAGCTGGGGTGTCAAAGGCCATGTCAGACGGTGCGCAAAGTTGGAGTTCCTTGTAGGCGCAGGTGAGTTCCTTCACAGTGCCTGTCTGGGTTAGGTTCTTTACTTGGTGTATGATCATGAGCGCTGTGTCCTTAAGCACAAACCTTGCCAATAAGTCTTGTTTGAATGTATCCCAGTTCTTCTTGGCGTGTTTTTTGTGCCACTTGTTGCACCAGGTGCCAGCGTTGTGGGTCAGTCAGATGGAGATTTATGCAATCCAAAATTGCTGTGGACATTCCATTTGGGCCAGCTTGCTCTGTGTGGACTGTATCTATGAGGTAGTGTTGTTGTTGGCCCTGGCAAAAATTTCCAAAGCAGCACTTTGTAGTCTTTGGGCTACATAAGCAGGCATGGTGCTTTTGTTGGTTGGTTGCAGAATGGTGGCAGCCGTCTGGATGAAACCTTGTGCAGACATGGTGTTGAAGGCGGGTAGTGAAATAACTGTGTTCTGGTACAGGACAAAGCCATAAGGTATCTTGGCACCAGGGGTGTACGGTGTCCAGTCTCTTGGGAGGCCAGACATGATTCTGTCAAGGATTTGTTGGCCGCGGCAAGTATAGGGGCAACAGTGGCAAAATGACTGTAGGGATGTAAAAGTGAGAATTCAAAAGTGAGAATCTAAAAGTGGCCATGGCAATACTTTTTAAATTTTCAAAATGGCTTTTTATAATAAAGTAACTACTTTTTCTTGACTTTTTTAGTTAATAGAACAAATAAGAAGTATTTTATATGGCCAAAATAAATTTTAATTTCAGATGAACTGTTTTATTTTAATTTTGAAATTTTAAAATTGTCAACTTGGCCACTTTTAAGTTCTCACTTTTTAATTCTCACTTTTACATCCCTACAGTCAATTTTGCCACTGTTGCCAGTACAGACAACAGGCAGAATTTTACAAGATGAGGTAGGATAGAAACCCTACCTGTCCTACCAATGTCATAACTGTGCTGTTTTAGCAGAGTTACAAGGGGGAATATTTAGAAGCTAGATAATAATCTTTATTGAGAGATAGTGATTATATAGCCATTGTGAACCAAGGATAACAGGAGCATGATTGTGTTGATCACACTGTTGGATGGTGAAGGGGGTGGCTTGATCCTGGTAATGAGTCAAGAGCTAAAACAAGGTATTCAACATAAGGGACTGTCATTTGTTCATGTTGTTGGATTTGGCAATTCAAGTTGACTTCCTAGTCTGGCTTTGAGTGGCCAGGTAATTGGATTGCGGGTTACAAACCTGCTTGCTTGGAATCTTGCTGGGGGTTAGACTGCTGTTTTGACATTAATTTTAATATTATAATTATAATATTAATACTGTAAATTCAGAACCTAAATGTAAAAATGTGGTATTATCAAATCCTTGGTCCAAATTTTGAATCACTTTTGGGGATGTCATTTTTTTAATTAAATTGACTTTTTTGAGTATTTATTTGAATATTTTAAAATGCAGGAACTCATAGACACTTTGCAAAGTTCAAGTCAAACTGCATATTTCCAATGGACAAAATGAATTAACTGGAATCAAATTTGAAGTGTTCAAATCCATCAACCATTTTCATTAAGTTTACTATGTTTTTTTGTAATTGCAGGATTATCAATCCAATAACCAAATTTCAAATCACTTTTGAATGCCACTAGTAAACTCAGATATTAATTGCAAGAACTGGAATCCAAATTGAATGTACAGTAAGCACACTAGGAAACACCAACCCAAATAAAGAAGCTCCACCACAACTAGAATCAAATTAAAAATTCAATCTCAATAACCATATTTAGACATAAAAAGTAATTAACTTCAAAATTATCCAAACCTGGAAATTATACAATATTATACACTTCAAATTACAGATATAGAAATTCTGTTACTATTCAAGGCTAAATCAGGAGAAAATAACTACTCACTACAAAACCAAAAATCCAAATAAATACATATTTAATCTAAATTATATTTTATTTTTATTTTTATGGACCGTCAATCACATTCCCAACCCGCTCCTGCATCAGCCTGCAGGGCAGCCTGTCCACAAGGGTGTCCCAGAGGGTCCAAGAATAGACCTGGAACCCAACTCAAGGGGATTCATGCCAACACACAGGCCTTAAAAGGTGTCATTGCCAGCTAACCACCTCCTGCATCTCAAGCCAGGAACAAAGCCTCAATCCAAGACAGAAGCTGCTCTCAAGGCCTGCCACAAAAGTCTCCTATACAAAGGACATTGGGAATAATGAAGTTACTTACACCTCCACTGTATACCCAGTTGTCACCTGGCCACGCACTCTTGATCCAAGAGTTTCTACTTCCTGCCCCCGCGTCTTTGACACCACCTACAAGCCATTGGCCACAACTGAGGAGCCATATGTGTCTGTGTCTTATGCCACCATTGACAGGGCCAGCACAACCAAGCGTGATCCCAACTTCTACACAAAGGTCCCCATCCCCTGTGTTGAGCCTGCTAGCCAGGATGCTGTGGTACCTGCCAAGGGCTGGCTTTGGTTGATGGATAGTGAGCATGAAGCTCTCCTCAACTGCTTGAACAGGAAAATGGCAGTTTGGGATATTGCATCCCAATTTGATGTCACAGCCAGATACATTGTCAACATCAACACCAAGTATGGCAACACTGGGCAATTGCAAAATCCACCAAGGCTAAGCAGTAGCCCAGCCTACTTTAACCCGTGCACATTGATGCAATAAAGCAGTGGGTATCCAAGGATTGCCACATGGACTCACTTGCTGTCTAATCAATGCTCACCACAGAGTTTGGGCTTTCTGTTTCTAAAACCCTTGTATACAAAGCAATGGTCAAATTGAGCTTCTTGTGGAAGGTGCTTGAAGTTTCTCTGTGCAACAGAAACAATGAGAAGACTATTGAGGATCAAAACATTTATGCTGAGACATATCTGGCCATAAAAGAGACTGGGAATGTCAAGTTCTTCTACATCAAAATTTTTTGTTTTCCTCCTCACTCAGGTCTAGGCATGAGTGGGTCAAGAAGGGGTCCAAGGATGGCGTAGCCCATTGTGCAGCTGTCTGTTCCCAGACCTATTCCATGGTTGTGCTTCTTGGTCCTCGCGGGTTGGACCAGTATCAGATGATTAAAGGCTCCCATAACAGCGGGCATTTCTCAATTTTCTCCAAGCCGTCAAGGAGTACCTTCAGATAAATTACAGCGGCACAACTAATGTTGTTGTGCTTGATAATTTCTGGATCCACAAAGTGGATCTGGTTGTGTCTGAGTTCCCCCACTAACAAAAACAGCCATTCTGCCAGCCATTTTGCCAGCCACCGCCTTGCAGACTGCCCAATAAGACTCCTCTTCCTTCCGCTCTGTTCTCTATTTCTGAATCCAATCAAGGAGGTGTTTGGTTGAATCAAGAATAAGGTGAAACAAGGCCTCCCTCAGGACACAGAGGATCTCTTCAACATTCTTGAGATCAGCCAATTTGCAATGCCACCCAATGTGGTGGCGGCTTTCTATGAGCACTTGGAATCCTCTCTCCCTAAAGCCCTGGCCTCTGAGCCAATCAGATAAATGGGCGCTCTGGGATTTATTTGTTTTTATTTTTATTTATTTTGTTTTTATTAGGACTCAATAATTATTACATATATTAAAATAATGTGACATTTGAATGTATGATAGACATATAAG
Organism: Entomophthora muscae; assembly: GCA_014839935.2. Lineage (NCBI taxonomy): Eukaryota > Fungi > Entomophthoromycota > Entomophthoromycetes > Entomophthorales > Entomophthoraceae > Entomophthora > Entomophthora muscae. The sequence continues at coordinate 14,619 of QTSX02000264.1, read as the reverse complement.
AATATGTAGAAAAGATAAGTAAAATTAATCATACTATGTATGAGGACAAATATTTTATTATAATGCACTGAATATTATTATTGGCTTTTGCGCTAACAAATGAATAAATTAAAAAAAATAGAAACAAGTTAGTTTATTTAAATAATTGTGAATCATTGATGGTAATTTGGGTTTTTAAGCCACAAATTGGACCTTGCCTGTCATCATCTGATCCTTGTTATTTCAGTGCCACTATAGCCACACAACACAACCACCAATGATTTTCATGTATTGCTTACTAATTAGTACTTAGGACTCAGGTCAAGTATATTGAATATTTTTCCAAATCACATTACAAGGGAAAGGTAATTTGAGTTCTAAACAATCATTTGTTTAGAACAATAGTGGAGCGGGCCGCATGATGCAGATAAATTCAATTCTTGTTGTTTGTCCATGTAATAAATAAACCTGTACTCAACGAGCTAATAAATAAAAACATTTTTAACTTATTTTTGATATTTGAGGTGGTTGCAACTTTAACTAATGTCTTATAATATATTTAGATATATTAATATTATAATTTACATCTAAAATTTAAAATTAAATTAAAATATTAAAGATAAAATTATAATTATAAATCTTAAAAGTTAAATATTAAAGTTTAAATATTTTTATTTAATTGTGAATTATTTAATATTGAAGTATTTAATATTAAAATTTTGATAATGAAAATATGGAATATTAAAATTTAAATTTAGATATTAAAATATTTAATATTAAAGTTTTACTATTAAAATTATAATATTACATGTTTCAATATTGAAATTTTAATAATTAAAATTAAAAAATTAAATTAAATTTAACTTGCAAGGGAAGATGATTTATTAGGGGGATGCAATTTTTCTGGGGAATTCATACCCTGAAATTAAATTTTTGGCTAGAGCGTCTAATTGGATCCACATACTCTTCTGTACATGGTGGAAAACCCTGGATTTGATTGCTAGAGGGGTGGCGCCCTGTACCCCAGTGGTTGTTGAACGTTTAATAAAAGGAAGGTGGGTGAGCAAATTGATTAGTAGGTTCTTTTCAGGGGGCACATAGTACCCATACAACAATGCCAATGCAAAGGAGTTGTACAGGGCGTGCTTGACTGTCCTATACCCCCACAGTGTCTTCTGGTGTTTGAGTGCTAAGCAGCATATATCAATTTGAATAGGTACATCCTCCAACTTTTTGACATTGGTTTTTAATATACAATGTAGGAGGATTTCCAGGTATACTGCAACATGAATTCCTTGCAAGGTATATTTTTCAGAGAACATGCTGATTTTTTTGAAGACTTGAACTAACCTATTGATATTGAATGTTTGATTGAATTTGAAGAGGGTTCTGGGGGGCGCCTGACTTGTATCCTCCCCCCATGCCTTGGCAAACAAAATAAATAAAGAGTTAAACATATTCACGAGGACTGCATCCCTGACTTTATTTGATAATGCTTTGATTACTTCATTAAAAATTTCAGTTTTTACATATTCAGTTCCTGTTTGAAAGTTGGTTTAGATGAGTTTTTTTCATATTCATTGATATTTGTGAAGGGGAACCTTTGAATGCTTTCATATATATATTCATTGAAGTTTAATTTGATATCCCTGCAAATTTCATTCATCTCTTTGAAGTTGATATTTGCCTATTTTGTATGCTTCCCTAATCCACAGCAAGCACCCCACAGGGGGTAAATATTCCTTAGCTTTAGCTTTAATATTTGCAAAATTATTCATATTAATTTTAATTATTTTATTTCTTTGTTTTTATTTATTTGTTTTACAGGGGCCACCAGTGACTGGTAACCCCCGTAAAACCAACTCGGCGTAAAAGCTGCCACTTCCGCAACCTCATCCCCATTATTGGTGATGACTAAAATAAATAAGTAAAACATAAAAATACTTATTAATTGTTCCCCCTGTGGCCCCCTCAGCCACAGGCACCACTTTGTCAAACTTCATGAGCATTTGATGCTCTTCATTAATTTTTCTAGGCTGAATTTTTCTTATCTTTCTTGCAACTTGTGTTGCTTCTTGGTTTTCATTTGATAAATTTTCTGTATTTCTTGAAGCGCTCTTGCTTCTTGACTGAGTTTTGTTTTCATCTGTTTCCATTTGAGTATTTCTGTCTTCATTTGTGTTTATTTCCTTTGAGATTTCAGTTCCTTCAATCAGTTTGATTTTCTTATTGTTTTCTTTGGCCCCCTGCCAGAACTTCTACAAATTGTAGGCCGCGTCATTGAACTTCAGACTTGATAGGATTGTCCTCTGGAGATTGAGCAACACTTCTTTGTTCTTTTTGTCTATAATATTTCCTAGATTATTCAGAGCATCTTCATTTGACTGGATTAGTGGCTGGCCCTTGTTACCCAGCTTTCTTGTTACTATTTCCCTGACATTTTTTTCTAGTTCAACAACCTTTTGCAAGTGTGCTTCTAATTTGTTTATCAAGTTATAAATATTTGACATTTTGTTTGAATTACATCAAAAAACTGGTTTTTATAGTACTACCTTCAACACATGAATATTTATCATCATCATTAATAAATTAAAAACCATAAATGTAAATATTTTAATAGAATATTACAATTAGACATCAACTCTTGATATTTAGATATTATGTGCATAACTCAATTCATATTGTTTAATAAAATTCATTGTAAACTTGGCCTTTTTCATTGCAATTTATTTAAATGGACTGTGTTTATATTAGAGCCATTAATTTTTAGTACAAATATTGTTACATAGTGCATTATAAAGTCTGTATATTTACCTATTGGTAATAATTCTATAAACTTTTCAGTTGGATTTTACGAGGTATAATAATGTAATGTTTATAAATTACAGTTTACTGTCACTAATTGGCTGATTTTCTTTGCTGTGGCAATTGTGCATTTTCTGATATTTACGCACTAGTATCCAATTGGTTAGCTTCTCATCCAATTGCACAGGCAATAGGAAAACAAGCCGCCACCCCAAGACCAGATGTGGTTGGGGGTACAGCTTGATTTCCTATTGCCTATGTAATTGGATGTGAAGCCACCCAATTGGATACTAGTCTGTAAATATCAGAAAATGCACTATTGCAACAGCAAAGAAAAGCAGCCAATTAATGACAATAAACAGTAATTTATTAACTTATTACATTATTATTACCTCGCAAAATCTGACTGAAAAGTTTACAGAATTATTACCAATAGGTAAATATACAGGCTGAAAAATGCACTATGTATCAATATTTTTACTAAGTGTTAATGGCTCTCTAATATAAACACAGTCCATTTCATTAAATTATAATGGAAAAGGCCAATTTTACAATGGATTTTATTAAACAAAATGCATTGAGTCATGAAAATAATATCAAAATATCAAGAGTTAATGTCTAATTGCTATATTCCAATGCAATATTTGCATTTACAGTCTTTAATTTATTAATAATGATGAAAAATATGTATGCTAATAATTTCAAGCTATTTGTAAAATGTACAACATTGTATTAATTATGGGAAATGTTGATAATGTAAAAAGAAAATATTATTAATTATGAATTGAAAGAGAGATATCAATTTTAATGAGTTGTCACAAAGAAAAGATTTATTTACTAATCAAAGGATGGGAAGGGGAGGGAATGGACGGAATAAACATTGCCTTCATCTGCACCTGTGAAAGAGGCGGCATCAGAGATAGTGGGGAGGGAATGGGTGGTGGTTTGGGAGTCAGGGTTGGAAGGCAGGTGGCTTGATGAGGGGATTGGGGAGGCAGGGTTTTGTTGACTGGGAAGGGGCAGCAAGAGCTGATTGCTTCAATTGCTCAAATTCTTCTTCTGTCACATATACTGGCTTGACAAAACAGATGGACTGGTGTGGGGGAGGCAGGGGTCCTTCTGGACTTATCACTATCACTTTCATAGAAGATGATGAGTTCCAATAAGTCCTGGACGGACGCGGAAGGGAAAAGCTCATACCTCTTATCAATCTGGGTGCATTTTTTGTTGTAGGTGGCAGGCTTCAAGCGCCTGAGCGCAGAACCAAAATTATAGAGACATACATCTTCAAGATGCATGTCAGCGTGGTTGGTGGGGTAGGACCAACAGGTATGACCTGCAGCCGCAATTTCCTTGGATGCCCACTCACGCTGCTCCATCTCTGCACTCAGTACAACTGTGAACACTTTTTACTGTGTGGCCCACTCCTCCAGCATGGTCTTGAGCTCCGTCTGGTAGGCATAACCATCTGTGGTGTTTGATATTGCCAAGTAATAATTGGCGCCCAATGGGGAAACTACCAATAAAACATCAGCCAATCAATACAAAATTGGGCCGCACTTATAGATGTCAGATTGGATACACTTTTCTCCAAAGTCTTGAATACTTGCAGATATCTTAGCATACAACAGGAATATTACGTCATTATGGGCCCTCATTGCCCTCCCTTTGATAAAATTAATAATAATTGAATTGTATGGGTTGATATCCACTAAACTGGGGCCACCAAACCTGATTGGATAAGATTCTGGTGGCAACCACAACTCTGTGCATCCACAAATATACTGTTCTCTCATTGGTGAATATGCCATGAAGTCCCAGCTGGAGACGTACCTGGACCAGGGGCATCCGTGGGTCACATTCCAAAATGGCCATCATAAGGGGATGAGCTGTGTCACCTTCAGTCAAAGTACAGGCACCAGTTGTGGTCTTCTTGGTAGGGGGCCACAGTTGGCGTGGGCTTGCAGGGTTGCAGCCACAGTGGACTTTGCAAAACCCATTGCGGCCACAATTTCCCCGAGGGACATAAGCTTCCCTTGCTTTTCAACCATTTTGAGAACAATCTCTGGAGTGATTATTTTTCTTCTGTGTCTTGCAGGCTAATTGGCTGGGGGAGAGATGTGTTCATCTTGGGAACTGATCAATGCCATCTGATTGGCTGTTTCAGGATTTGGGACTCTCTGGATGACCCCATGCCTCAATTGCCCAATTCCAGATGTTAGTGTTGATACAGGATTTGAGTTGGTGGCTTCCTGTGTGTGATGAGCAAACAGGGCCATGCTTGGGGACACAGGAGAAAGAACACACTCCTAGGTGATGCTTGCAGAGGGGCCTGCGGGTTGAGAGTGACTATAGAGGGAGGCTTCACTATTAGAAGACCCAGTGTAGCCCTGCATGATTTTGTCAAGGCCAGGGAACAGCTTTTTGACTTGGTTGGTGTTGGAAGAAGACATAATAAATTTTATTAAAAAATTTTAAACTCAAAAAGAGACGTGTATATTTTAGTCAATTTTATTGTTAAATATGTTAATTTTGTAAATAGTAGGATCTAAATTTTAGACGCACTAAAATGAACTAGGGTGATTTTTGAGAATGCATGTGATTCCTAAAAGAATCAGCACAAATACACTATAGATCCTTTAACATCCTTTTTGAAACACCCATAAATTATATTTATTTCAAATTCACCGCAAGTTTGATTTGAAATTTTTTTATTGGATTCGACAATCCTGCAATCTCAGATTTGTTAAGTTTTACATGATGTCTATGATTTATTTGAAATACAGGAAAAATTAAATTGTACATAAGAATCCTGCATTTCTGATTCATGTATCCCGCATTTTCTTGTTGGGTTTTGTCTTTTGTTAGTTGGGTTATCTTCTCAAGGGATTTGAAATTTGCCAATTTAAATAAACCAAAAAAGTCAAATCAAATGGTTAATTTTATTAAATATTTTATTTTTCACTCAGCTGAGTTGCGCGCAAAAGTGATTTGAAATTTAGACCAAGGATTTGACAATCCCACATTTTTACGTTTAGGTTCTGAATTTACAGTATATTTAAATTATTGAAAGACAGTAGTTATAGCAAGCAAACATGTGAAATAATAAAATATGATTTAAAATGTGCTTATTTACTAGCTTGTCAAGTGTGGGTTCATTTATTACATAGTTAAACAACAAGAACTGAATTTATCTGTATCAAGTGACCCGCTCCACTTATGTGCTAAACAAGTGATTGTTTAGACCTCAAATTTCTTTTCCATTGTAATATGATTTGGTAAACATATTTGATATGCTTGACCCGCGTCCTAAGTACTAATTAATAAGTGATACATGAAAATCATTGGTTTTTGTGTTGTGTGGCTATAGTGGCACTGAAATAATAAGGATCAGATGATGACCTGCAAGGTCTGATTTGTGGCTTAAAAAAGCCAAACTATTATCAACAATTCACAATTATTTAAATAAACTAATTTATTTCTTTCTTTTTTTAATTTATTCATTTGTTAGCGCAAAAGCCAATAATAATATTCAGTGCATTATAATAAAAATATTTGTCCTCATACATAGTATGATTAATTTTACTTACCTTTTCTACATATTCTTATATGTCTATCATACATTCAAATGTCACATTATTTTAATATATGTAATAATTATTGAGTCCTAATAAAAACAAACTAAATAAAAATAAAAGCAAATAAAACCAGAGCGCCCATTTATCTGATTGGCTTGGAGTTGAGGGCTTTAGGGAGGAAGAATTATGAGTCCTCATAGAAAGCCGCCACCACATTGGGTGGCATTGCAAATTGGCTGATCTCAAGAATTTTGAAAAGATCCTCTGTGTCCTGAGGGAGGCTTTTCTTCACCTTATTCTTGATCTAACCAAACACCTCCTCAATTGGATTCAGAAATGGATAATAGGGTGGAAGAAAGAGGAGTCTTATTGGACAATCAGCCAGGCAGTGGCTGGCTAAATGGCTCTTTTTATCAAATGGCAGGAACTCTGACAAAAACCAAATCCACTTTGTGGAGCCCAATATTATCCAACACAACAATGTTGGTTGTACTGTGGTAATTGATCTGGAGATACTCCTTGACAGTTTGGAGAAAATCAAGAAATGTCCCACTGTTATGGGAGCGTTTAATCTTCTGGTATTGATCTAAACCGTGAGGACCCAGAAGAGCAACCATCAAATATGTCTGGGAACAGACAGCTGCACAATAGGTACGTTGTCCTTGGAACCCTTCTTGACCCACCCATGCCTAGACCTGAGTGAGGAGTAAAACAACAATTCATCTATATAGAAGAACTGTATGTTGTCAGTCTGCTTTAGAGCCAGATAGGTCTTGGCATAAATGTGTAGATCCTCAATGGTCTTTTCACTGTTTCTGTTGTACGGAGAAACTCCAAGCACCTTCCACAAGAAGCTCAATTTGACCATTGCTTTGTATACAAGGGTTTTAGAAACAGAAAGCCTGAACTCTGTGGCAAGCATTGATTGGACAGCAAGTGTGTCCAGGTGGCAATCCTTGGCTACCCACTGCTTGATTGCATTGGTATGAACGGGCTGAAGGAGTTTGGTCTGCCGCTTAGCCTTGGTGGATTCTGCAATTTGCCCAGTATTGCCATACTTGGTGTTGATGTTGGCAATGTATCTGGCCGTGACACCAAATCAGGACGCAATATCCCAAACCGCTATTCTCCCGTTCAAGCAGTTGAGGAGAGCTTCACACTCATTATCCATCAACTGAGGCTGGCCCTTGGCAGGTACTGCAGCATCCTGGATGGCTCAACACAGGGGATGGGGACCTTTGTGTAGAAGGTGGGATCCTCTTATTTGTGGTGGCAATGTCAATGGTGGATTAGGTAACAGGAGCAAATGGTTCCTCAGTTGTGACCAATGGCTGATAGGAGGTGTCAAAAACGCGGGGCAGGAAGTGGCAACTCTTGGATCAAGAGTGCGGGGCCAGGTGACAACTGGGTACACAGTGGAGGTGTAAGTAATCTCAGTGTTTCTGGTGACCCTGGTGTATGATACTTTGGTAACATGCCTTGAAAGTGGCTTTTGCCTGGGATTCAAGCTGGTAGTTCTGGCTTGGGATGCGGGAGGTGATTGGCTGGCAATGACGCCTTGGGAGGCCTGTGTGTTGGCATGACTCCCCTTGAGTTGGGTTCCAGGTCTATTCTTGGACCCTCTGGGACGCCCTTGTGGACAGGCTGCCCCACAGGCTGGTGCAGGAGCTGGTTGGGAATGTGATTGACAGTCCATAAAAATAAAAATAAAATATAATTTAGATTAAATATGTATTTATTTGGATTTTTGGTTTTGTAGTGAGTAGTTATTTTCTCCTGATTTAGCCTTGAATAGTAACAGAATTTCTATATCTGTAATTTGAAGTGTATAATATTGTATAATTTCCAGGTTTGGATAATTTTAAAGTTAATTCACTTTTTATGTCTAAACATGGTTATTGAGATTGGATTTTTCATTTGATTTTAGGCATGATGTAGCTTCTTTATTCGGGTTGGTGTTTCCTAGTGTTCTTACTGTACATTCAATTCGGATTCCAGTTCCTGCAATTAATATCTGAGTTTACTAGTGGCATTCAAAGTGATTTGAAATTTGGTTCTTGGATTTGACAATCCCGCAATTTCAAAAAATATAGTAAACTTAATGAAAATGGTTGATGGATTTGAACACTTCAAATCTGATTCCAGTTAATTCATTTCATCCATTGGAAATATGCAGTTGGGCTTGAACTTTACAAAATGTCTATGAGTTCCCAAATTTTTAAAATCCAAATAAAAATACCAAGAATTAAATTTAATTAAAAAAGGTCATCCTGCAAAAGTGATTCAAAATTTGGACCAAGGATTTGACAATCCCGCGTTCCTACGTTCAGGTTCTGAATTTACAGTAGCATAATCATCCCTGGGTACTCTTGTTACCCTTCTTAGACACCTTATTTGTGCTACCCTACTGGCATCCCAGGGCCTAAAGTGCAGACTAGATATATAGAACTCCTTACCTCTCTAAGCTTAAAGCTCTCTTTATTGTGTCCAGCATTTGCTTTGCCGGCCAACCTGCCCTCCCTGTGGATTGTTGCAGATACTCTATTTGGTACTGAGAAATGTGCTAGATAGTATTTTGGCGACCTGCATAGTTTCTGTGTATTTTGTGACAGCCATGGGGCTTGTCCGAGTATTGTTCTGCATAGGGGTAGGATCGGTTGGTCCTTGTATGCTGTTGCAGTGTGGCGATAGTGCTGCCTACTATCTAGTAGTTGAGCTTTTTGGGGGGGAAATGGTTTACCAAGAGAGAGTGAGTGATTAGAGATGGTGATAGACATTGTATTGAGATTTGCTGATAAATGACTGGCCTGTTTATATATGCACATTTGCTTTTTGCCTTTGGGGAGGCTAACAAGTCTCTTTATTCTTCTCTGATTTTATTTAAAGCAGATTAAGGCACTTGCCCACTCTTGATGTTTCAAAAATATAGTGGATGCCTGGCTGTAACAACTTGCTATGACACAGTGTCATCCTGACCCCTCGGATAAACCTGAAATCAGAGCTGACAGGTGCTACAATTTCCTCTAAAACGTTTTTCTGGGAAAAGTTGGTACTTGGTCTTGGGTGTTACAGGAGCTTCAGGCTGGTTGGATGCAAATAGAGATGATTGCCCATCAGATCAGGTATCTCGAAATTGTGGTCTCAAGTGAATGCAGTTCATCGTATTTGCAGAAAGAAGTCTCACCCAATTTCATTCTGTTTTATGACGAGTTGATTTAATTCATCCTCCCAGCTGTGACTCTGCTGTACTGAAGTTGTTATTCATTAATTTTTCTAAAACGCTCCAGTCACCATCCTTAAACTTTATGTCGGGATAACAGAGATAATTCTATGTTTCTTAAAGCAGCTTTAGGGAAAGTACCCAATGCAAGTGGGCAGGACTTTTACTGTGGCTAGTTGATATAAGTAATTTATTTATCTGATGAGCAAGAGACTGTCTTTATTTAATTTTTTGGCAAATCAAACCTTGTATATTTCAAAATTGATTTATTGGGACTTGATTCCAGTCTTGGGTTTAATTTTTCTCGACAGTTTTTTAATAACCAGCCATGAATATAGTTAGGATTTTAGCAAGGTAGACATATGTAAGCTGAACCTAAGCAGACAGACAGGTAGCTAATTATTTATGAGTTTGTTAATGCAAGATAAATCTTGTATAGCATTGGTGTCTACATAACCTAGGGAGATTAGCCAATTATGTCTGGTTTAATTTTACAAAAGGCAAGCTAGTCATCCATGGGAATACCAAAGGCGTCAATCTCAGCTGCCAGATGTTCGACTTCAGCCTTCCAGTTATACTCTGTGTTTACATGTTCGGGCTTCTGCTCTTCGGGTTGATTTGCAGTTGGGCTTTTAGCCGGCTCAATATGCTTTTGCTGGGCTGGCACACGCTTCAAAGAAAAAATGTCAGCAATAGCGCGTCTTTGGAGAGTCTTTCTCAGGACTTCTAATTTGATATTTGCCCCGTTAAGAATCTGATCTACTAGCAGCTGCGATGTCAGAAGTAAGGAAGGATGAGATTCCAAAGCCTTTTGGTACTTCATGGCTATAGATTGTATTTCCTGGGCGCGTTCCGCTATTGCAGACTTTGGAATGCTGGGGGTTGGCTTGGGTTGAGGCTCTGGTGGGTATACTGGTTTGGGTTCATTCTTAGTGGGTTCTTTGCAGATTAATAAAAACATACATTCAAGGGAGATGCTTACTTTTGATTCCCCAGTAGTTGGAGGCTACTTGAGGCTTTTTCTGATATGCATTGCTACGGCCTTTAGAACTATAGTCTCTTGGAATACTTGCGTCAGAATTGGACCAAGAGGAGCTATTCAAGCTTCTATTTTCATCGGGGCTTTGAGTTTTTTGGAAGGTGGAGGCTGGAAATTTATTTTCTGGGGGGTTCGGTGTGACATCGTCCTGTGTGGCCTTAAAGGGTACCAGGGATGACTTTTGTGGACTATCATCGTGTTGTACATAGATGTTGTATGCGAAAAACCTTTGCTTGATGTAATTCATAAGTGCTGCTTGATCTCTGATGGCTACAAAGCTATTATCATATATGCGATATTTGAGAACGAAAGGCGACTTTAGGTGGAAGGTCTTTTTTAAAGTCTTGGTGATCAAATCAAAATCTGTTTTAGGAGTAATGATGGTACTGTATTCTTTCTTTTCAAAGATAAAGGTTACTTCCTTTCTCAAGTAATACTGGCCGATTTTCTCCATGTTTAAAACTACTAAAGCTCTGAGGTTAATGAACTCTCAATAGTCTTCAGGTGCTAAACAATATCCACTTTTAAACTTGAAAGAATTAGTTTAATTCTAAAACAGAGGTTTATCAAAATTAAAAACTATGACCCTTAGCAAAGCAAAGGAGGCGATGTTTATTATAAAAAATAAAAAATATAAAGACCTTTGATCCCAGATCAGAAAATAGCTTACTTTAATCTAAATTAATAATCACAATACTATAGTTGTTATCGAAAGTGATGGTCCCAAAGGAAGGGGTAGCTTCAACAAGAGTTTGGTCCTATTGCTTTAGACTGGGTACAGAACAATCAACAGGGGTATTTATTAAAACAAGAAATATTATTTGATTCACCACTGAATTTCGATTTGCCTTTACAATCTGCACCAATACCCCTCAGCCAATGTTAAGAAATCGATTCAAAATCCATTTTTCAAAATTAGATGAGCTGCTTAAAAGCTTGAGGTCCGCCTTGGACTCTTGATGTACCATACTTTTTTTAAAGGAAACACGATTTTATCTTGATGTACCATACCATACTTTGATTTAGATTTTAAATGATTTCCGACCCAAATCAAGCGCTCCAAGATGCCACATTTTATGCAGAATCGCTTTTCAAGCTATGGAACATCCAACGACAAAAGCAGACATTCAAAATATGCCAAGTTCCAATCCCATGCAACTCTAGGTATTTGAAAAAAGCTTCAACCGGACCGACATCAAACATCCAAACTCCCAATATAAACCATAATACTTTCCTTCTTCTCCTGGCAGATCACTGCTCCCAATAAAAATTAAAAGCTAACCCCATAGCCAGCCCAACGTAAGCTTTTAAGAATTCTGCAAGCTTGGCCTAAGCACCATCACCCAGAAAAACAGACCACCCAGCAACAGCTGCTTGCAGCAATCAAAGATTTAAACCTTACAATCAACCAGAAGTGGGTTGTTTCAGGGAAAATTGGGTCTGAGCAGGGGCAGCTGCTCCGTGTGTCAGGGATCCAAGTGTTTGGAAGCTTCTCACCAATGGGGAAGAGCTCTCAAGTTGAACTTGACTAGAGTGGTTCCAACTGGAATCCCAATAATTGACATATGTAGTAGATGTCCTAACTATCTGAATCATCTCAAAAAGGGAGTGAAGTGGTTTAACAAGTAATAAATGCTGGTATAGCCCAGGACCAACCATGGTGCCGGGGATGGATAATAGGAGGAAAGCTGGCAGTTTTGACATATGGAGCATGGCAGTGGCGTGGACCAAAGTAATACCAAATGAAATCTTCATATTTATCAGTGGGGTTGGATCTGGAGTCTCAAAGTTCACGTCAGCCCAGCTGTATCCCAAAAACACAAACAAAAGCCAGGCTAGAAGGAGGGGTTTCATGTTGTTAGAAAAGACCACAATAGTCTATTAATTAGTTAAAACTTGGAGGTATATAAATTATTATGGATGTTGAGAGGAATAAAATTGTTGGAGCAATTTGCTCAGGAAGAGGATTTCAGCTTAAATACTGAGGGGAAAGTTGGGGAGGAAAATTGTGTTTATCCTTAGATCCTGCAAGTTCTGGAGGTGAAGTATTGCTTTACAGGACTGCAGCAAGCTTTAGTCTTTAAAACAAGAAGAAGTAATGTTTGGACTTACTTGCAGGATGCAGTTGGGTACTCCACTACTGTAAATTCAGAACCTGGACGTAAAAATGTGGGATTGTCAAATCCTTGGTCCAAATTTTGAATCACTTTTGAGGGATAGCCTTTTTTTAATTAAATTGATTTTTTTGAGTATTTATTTGAATATTTGAAAATGCGGGAAAACATAGACACTTTGCAAAGTTCAAGTCCAACTGCATATTTCCAATGGACAAAATGAATTAACTGGAATCAATTTTGAAGTGTTCAAATCCATCAACCATTTTCATTAAGTTTACTATGTTTTTTGAAATTGCGGGATTGTCAAATCCAAGAACCAAATTTCAAATCACTTTTGAATGCCACTAGTAAACTCAGATATTAATTGCAGGAACTGGAATCCAAATTTAATGTACAGTAAGCACACTAGAAAACACTAACCCAAATCAAGAAGCTCCACCACAACTAAAATCAAACTAAAAATCCAATCTCAATAACCATGTTTAGACAAAAAAAGTGATTAAACTTTAAAATCATCCAAAACTGGAAAGGATACAATATTATACACTTCAAATTACGGATATATAAATTCTGTTACTATTCAAGGCTAACTCAAGAGTAAAAAAACTACCCACAACTAAACAAATAAATCCAAATAAATACATATTTAATCTAAATTATATTTTTTATTTTATTTTTATGGACTGTCAATCACATTCCCAACCAGCTCCTGCACCAGCCTGCAGGGCAGCCTGTCCACAAGGGCGTCCCAGAGGGTCCAAGAACAGACCCAAAACCCAACTAAAGGGGAGTCATGCCAACACACAGGCCTCCCAAGGTGTCAGGCCAGCCAACCATCTCCTGCATCTCAAGCCAGGAACAGTAGCTTTAATCCCAGACAGAAGCCGCTCTCAAGGCCTGCAACCAAAGTCTCTTACACCAGGGTCACTGTGAACACTGAGGTTACTTACACCTCCACTGTATACCCAGTTGTCACCCGGCCCCGCACTCTTGATCCAAGAGTTTCTACTTCCTGCCCCTGCGTCTTTGACACCACCTACAAGCCATTGGCCACAACTGAGGAGCCATCTGTGCCTGTGTCTTATGTCACCATTGACAGCGCCAGCGCAACCAAGCATGATCCCACCTTCTACACAAAGATCCCCATCCCTTGTGTCAATCTTGGTAGCCAGGATGATGTGGTACCTGCCAAGGGCTGGCGTTGGTTGACGGATAATGAGCGTGAAGCTCTCCTCAACTGCTTGAATGGGGGAATGGCGGTTCAGGATATTGCGTCCCAATTTGGTGTCACGGCCAGATACATTGCCAACATCAACACCAAGTATGGCAAAACTGGGCAAATGGCAAAATCCACCAAGGCTAAGTGGTACCCAGCCTACTTCAACCTGTGCACATTGATGCAATCAAGCAGTGGGTATCCAAGAATTGTCACCTGGACTCACTTGCTGTCCAATCAATGCTCACCACAGAGTTTGGGCTTTCTGTTTCTAAAACCCTTGTATACAAAGCAATGGTCAAATTGAGCTTCTTGTGGAAGGTGCTTGGAGTTTCTCTGTACAACAGAAACAATGAGAAGACCATCAAGGATCAACACATTTATGCTGAGACATATCTGGCCCTAAAGGAGACCGGGAATGTCCAGTTCTTCTAAATCAACAAATTGTTGTTTTCCTCCTCACTCAGGTCTAGGCATGGGTGGGTAAAGAAGGGGTCCAAGGACAGTGTAGCCTATTGTGCAGCTGTCTGTTTGATATATATTTGATGGTTGCTCTTCTGGGTCCTTGCGGTTTAGATCAATACCAGATGATTAAATGCTCCCATAACAGTGGAACATTTCTTGATTTTCTCCAAACTGTCAAGGAGTATCTCCAGATCAATTAC